>LPNX010650483.1:0-41614 GCA_001517045.1 Pseudotsuga menziesii
TCCACTGTTCTGGAACCTGCTTGCTGGTGGAGGACAGCGGGGCTTCCTGGTTTGGCTGATAAACTGCTTTATCAATAAACAAACAACTTGTTAGCATTATTCCGTATTATTATTTTATTTTATGCGATGGATGCGATGGATGTACAAGAAATCTATAGTCTGGAAGAATTGAAAGTACTTATTGATTTCAGACCTATGTGCGACGCCCTGCCGACATGCCATAGTTGGCAGAAAATGATACCGCCCTTCTCATGAACGGCGTCTACCACATATTTCCAGGCCTTGAGTTGCTCATCGCTGTAAATACCAGGAGAATGAGGGAACCTGCACAGCATTACATAAAACGATTTGTTACTTATACCATACAATTTGATGGCCAGTCTTCCTCCAATACCAACTCACTATTAGTTTATTGAATCGGACGTACCCGATGGCTCGCTCTGAGTCTGCGTTTGCTTCGGTGATGAGGAGGCCTCCTCTCGTCGTTCTCTGAGAATAGAACTTCACGTGGGAGGACTGCGGTATGTTGTTCAGTGCACGGCATCGGGTCACCGGAGCTAACACGACCCTGTAATTACACATGAGTTAATATACCTATTGCCCGCCGTCGTTGAAGAAAATTATATAAATTACTTGCAGGGATCAAACAAGACTAGAAATTTTCTAATGTAATTAGTTACCTGTGAGATAGATTGAATAGCGGACCCATCTGGAACGGCGAAAGGAGATGAGGACTGGAGGTTCCGTTTGATGATGATCCATTTTCATGGTGATTTTGGTTTTGGAGAGAAATGCCTCCTTTTCCCATTTTGTGCAATAAATTATCAACAAATGCGCGCCTATAGGACTCCTTGCAGATATGAATGAAATATGGATGGAATAAAGATAAACTGGTCTGGGATTGCTAGCAGGAGCTTTTGTGGAGACCCTGAGGCATGATCAGATCAGATGAGAGCATGGATCAAATTGACAGAAAGAGAATTAGCAGATGAACGAAACTTGTGGTGAAACATTGTATTTAATGGATCGTTTTGGTCGGATGCGCCTTGTACGTGTCGGTGTATGAATTGGTTTGCTCTCTCTCTCAGGGAATCCTACAAACGCCAGGGCATCCCGATTCCCGTCCACCGTCCACGTCCATCCAGGGCATCCCGATTCCCGTCCACCGTCCACGTCCATGACTGCATTCAGTTTCAACACGTTTAGGTAAGACGAGAATCACGTGCGACAAGAAAGAGCGTCGTGGCAGTGGGCACAATCATCTTCTTCTCCAACTCGCGCAGAGATCGCTATTCAACATGACCAGTCGATGTCTGATTAATTTCTCATAATCAAGTTCACTTTATATTGTACTTCCCAATGATATTAGATAAAAGCCCAATGATATTAGATTATTTATAATCAAGTTCACTTTATATTGTACTTCCTGACATATGATTCTTCGATGTATTGGTTGTATATCTCTTCTCCCCAAGTAAAGTCTAAGCAATCAAATTTAGATCGTCTGAAAAGTAGGCCAAGGCACGAAACATAGCTAGCACTACAATGATTGTTCAATGATGCCACCTAATCAATGATTTAAATGGCCAATTTACTGAGTGTTGTTTTGTGTTTAAGAAACGAATTCATGTTGATTTCCAAAGTAACTTAAGAGCAATGGGGTTTTCCATATGTTTACGGTGTACACATTTTAAAAATATCTAAATTTATCTCAATTTTGGTTCAAAATTGCTAAATTTATTTTCATCTTGTAGTCGATTTTCAGCTTCTATTTTCATCTCGCACTCGGTTTTTTAGCTTCTAGTTTTTGGCTATCACTACATATTGTTTGTACAATGATCAAAAGTTTGGTAATGGCGACTTCATGTTATTTGGATTTTGTAATACCCCTCTTCACACCTACCTTGTTATAACCAAAATAGAAAGATGTAATGTAACTAAGTTACATTTCTTGGGAGGAGCTAAGGCCAAGGACCTACCAATGAGCATTGTCACTGATGTGCGTCAGCTAAAGCATGTTGATGTATGATGTGATCTAAAATGACAAATAACAACAACAAACCTAAGAGATAGATGTGCACTGTAACTAAACAGTAGAGGAATGAATGCACTTAGGGAAGAGGTCTATGTTTAGTGATCCCTAAGAATCAAATGGATGATGATGCGTTTTCATCATGGTGCCAACGGTGTCGAATGGAAAATAAGCTAGTTTTCACTCGCTTATATATGGTAAGCTAACTATCCCTACTATGAGGTCACCCAACTTCTAATATAAAAGTAGTTACTATGGCTATTAGCAGGATTTATGAAACACACTACTATTATTATTAAGAGCTAATCGTTATCATTATCCCATGTAAAGCATAATTATTATTAATATCATTACTATTATCATTATTATTATGATTCATTTTCTCAACTTAGGATTAGAGATATCCTTAACATATTTAATAAGAGGGAAATTTCTAGTAAAAAAAACCACTTCACACGAATTAATTATTGTTATAGCTCAAAATGACACATCTCTGCCTGTGACCACTTTCCCATGATTCCGTCGCATGTCGACACTTCATGAAAGTCACTGAAAAACACCTATCTTGGAGGACCCATATCTTGAGTTCTGTAACTTCGTTTGACCTCATCTTTGCACCGTTGGAAATATATTTTTGTTAGCTAAAACTATCCAGCATACACCAAAGTCTGAAAATGCCCAGAAATACCCTAAAAATGAGTTTTTTGTCTGTACGCGAGTTGCCTTAGGGAAAACCCGCGTACGTACGTGACTTGCTCTCTATAATACCCGCGTACGTACGCGAGTTGCTATATATATTCAAATTTTTGTATTATCAACCCGCGTGTATTTCTCATGTACGCGACTGTTGTTTCTGCAACCTGCATACGCCTCTTAAAAATGTCAAAAAACACGCCTTTTGAAATTCAGGTAGTTTGGGTAGTTATGCAACTGACTCCTTGAGTTGTAACTACTTTGTCTTCACCCCTAACTCTTCCTTAAGCATATAAATAGAGGTATGGAGGTCCATGAGAGGAGACTTGAATCTTTGCATTGTTATGCTGGAGGATTTGGAGCTCTCTTTGCCCACACCTTTGCCCTGGCGATCATCCCCTCGTGTTGCAGAGCTTGGAGGTTGAGTTCCTTGGAGAAGAGAAGCAACAGAACCAGATCAAGGTTTCGTGAGGTGTCGAACTTGAAGAGAAGGTATACTTGTACTTGTTTTCAAGATTAATAAAGATGTGATGTCCTTCTTCTTCCCAAATCATTGTTCAATGTGTGATTGAATCTTTGTTTATGATCATATGATGATGTTAGTCAGATCATTATTTCATGTTCATTTGATTATCATTTGTTTATATGTGGTCATGTTGGTTTGAGGAAGGTATATTTCGTTTTGCAGGTCTCTTGGAGCAAGAGGAGCAAGAAGAGGATTGAAGGGCTGCTTGAATCAACATTCTTTGGCTAAGGTATGAACCATTCCAGTCTCTGAAACTTGCTTATATATGCTTGCTGAACATTGTGCATCTCTCTTTCAACCCCAATATGTTGATGGCCTCTTAAACCCTAGCCATAGGATACTTTCCTTTACAACAATTATTGAATTAAATTTTTTTTCTATATACTTCAATATTAATAAGAAAAGTTATATATATATGGGCACTCACACGAAGTTGGTTCCACCTTTTAGTGCCACTTTAGAAATTAGAAACGTACTTTCGAAATGTAAATCCATAACACATATGCATTATTGATGGTACGTTTGGAAAACCTGAGCCCAAAGATGAGGTTAAGGTTAGTTAGCCAATATCGAATATGCATTTTCAAATAGTTACAAATTGCATATGCGATATATCGCACTTGCGATATATCACATATGCGATATGTGAAACCAAAAAAAAAAAAATCAATAGAGGCTGCGAGCCTCAATTTGTTATTTGCACAGTGAGGCGATATCGAGACAATGAAAAACCACACTGGTGAAATACGGCACCAGCATTTTGTGTTAGATCCTTTGGAGGTGGCTTGGCTCCAATGGAAGGTAAGTACTCATATCATCCACAATTGTATTCAATATTTGTTTATTTTTGTTAATTTCATAGTTTTTATATTTGTTAAAATGAATTTAATAAAAAAATTGAATTAAATCAAAGAATGATATTTAAAACAATTTGTAATTTATTGTTTTAATCTTAACAGGTAGTAGGAATGTTGAAGATACTATGCAAAATGAACCAAACCCAAACCCAAACACGGAGGGGGAACAAGGCTGGAATTCACAGATTCTGGCTCGTTTGGGTGCATTGAGGCACCTTAGATCATCTTTTAGAGGAGGGGACCATTTGAGACAATTGTTAGCCAAGGCATTGGACACCATAACAAATTGGCAATTGCCAATGCCTAAGGAGCTATGTACAACATTAGCTCGTATAGAGAATCCATGAGGCAAGACTATTCCAATGGTTTGAGCTATAAAGGCATAAAAAACCTAAAGATAACCAAAGACCAATTGTTTTTATTATTCCGAGACCCTAGCACCGGATTGGTTCCACCCACCAGTCGAGCACACATTTCCATAGACTGGTGCGTGGAACCAAATGTGAAAGCCAATTAGATGGATCGTTGGTACATGTTGGGTGTATTATAATGTCTAAATTAATCCACCTATTCTTTAATTATCAATCGGGATTGGTAAACTTAGAGTTGACACTTGAAATATATGTGAAGGCAAAGGGGTTATTATGGTTTCGTGGAAATATTTTAACAAACAAAAGATCGAAAGATCTTTCAGAATGAAAAACTGAGTCAAACTCGTAAAAATTTAATTATTAAAGTAATTAAACTGAGACATAATAATAAACTAAATAATCGATAATGAACTTTAAACTGAAATACAATCAACAATTAACTATTCAAATGGGAAACTAGGGTGCAAGAAGGACTTAACTTATAAGCAACTAGAAAACTTAATAAGAGAAGAAAGTAGAAAACTTAATAAAAAAACTTAATAACAGAAGCAAGTAGAAAACTTAATAAAAGAAATATCTTTAGGTTTTGTCCTACAAGTTCTTTCAACCATAACACAACATAAAAGAGACAACCTAAAAACATACTAAAGAGAACACATATAACACTAAATCTCACATGAAAACGAATAAATCAGTCTAAAAGGACATAAACACAAAATAATACAACAGTAAAACAAAATCAGAGATAACATTCAGGAAACAAAAACAACTTAACACACATTCAAGGCAAAAAGAAATAAGGAAAAATAATAAAACCTTAATGAATAACCTAAAACAACTAGTCTTTAACTTTAATGTTAAACAAAACTATTATCTAAATATTACAGTCAAAACACAATTCAGACATTAACAAAAGAGAACTAAAAACAATCTCAAAACACATAAAAACCACTAAAAACAGAACTAAGGGTTGAATGACAAACTGAACTGTGGGTCTGAAAGGGGTCGCCGAAAAACAGACTGAACAGGTTATCCGAATGACGGTCTACACAGTTAAATGGTAAAAACTAACCTAAATGAGCTAATATTCATCTAAAGCCATGCATAGAGGCAATAAATAAACCTACTTATTAACCAAATTTAACAATAAAATAGACTTAAACAAAATCATAAACATAATCATAAAGAAACCATTGCATATTAATAAACTAGAATGTAAATTGCATAAACTGATAATTAAAACAGAAATGAAATAGACAGAATTAAATCTATTTAATTTGATAAACAACAATATGTTTTATCTAACATGCAAACAAACCAAGCAATAAACTGGAAATGAAATAACTGAAAGCAAAGATGGAAACAAACCATGCGCACAATTAACGCTCTAATTCATAAATAAAATTGTATTACAAAAATAGTAAAAGAAACTGTGAATTAAACTAGCTACAACATAAAAAAATGAAAGAAATAAACAAGAAAAGAAACCTATGGTTGATGAGGGTCCCTCTCAGCAATCGGGGGTGATGCCTAGCTAACTTCTACTCAAACGTAATCTTCAATAGCAACATATACAACTCTTTATTCATATGATGGAACATAAATACAGTGCTTAAGAACAGATCAAAGCATGAACTGATTCTTCTTGACTAATCCTAACTCTTCTAGATAACTGAGCTCTCTCATAGAGGTTGCTATATATAATAATTTACAGGGATGATCATGTCGACCCTTTAGTGTTAGTTTGTCAACATTAAGCTAGCATTATTAGTTTCTTTAATTGAGAGAGAGTAACAAGTACATCAATCAAACACAAGAGACAATGAACACCGTGTTTTTTCCTCGAGGAAACCATAAAGGAGAAAACCCCGCAACTTCCTCAGAGATAGAATCAGCACCAAAACAGTAAAATCCCCAAAACAGTAAGTGATCTCCCAACAGCAGTAATCTTCTTCTTGTCTAGCCCCAATGTCTTCTCCTTCCTCAACTATGCGCTACACTTGAGTGTGTATGACTTGTGTGTTAAATAGAGACTCCAGTTCTCTATTTATACTAATCCCGACATGACTAAAACACTACTAGGGCCGACCTCTACTAGGAGAGTCTAATAACCCTAGTGCCCTGAAACTGCGGGGACTTTAACACTTAGACAATCGGAGGGTCACCCACCATGACTTGAAATGACTTGTTTACATTATTGATCCTCCCGATCGGAACATCGAGGCATGACAACATGACTCAAATACATAATAGATACATCCCGAAATAAACATCGGATTACAATACAGAGATGAATACATTCCAAAGTTACAAATACATCAACACTCCCTCTTAACTAGGAAGGTATTCTTTCGACACAATTTTCAGCACTGGTCTTCTTCTCTGTATCAATTGGATCGTCTCATCTTCTACATATCAAGTCTTTTGAGTCTTCAAGTCATCTTCATCTTCAAGTCATCTTTGTCTTCAAGTCATCTTTGTCATCGGATCTGTATCATCTCTCGATCTGTATCATCATGGGACATCATCAGTGGATCTAGATCATCACTGGATCTGGACCATCACTGGATCTGGATCATCACTGGCTATCATCACTGGATCTGGATCATCACTGGATCTGTATCATCACTACTGGATCATCATCACTGGATCTGGATCATCACTAGATCTAGATCATCGCTGGCTATCATCACTGGATTTGGATCATCACGGGTGCTATCTCATGATTCTTCTCGTCATAGGAAGTTCTACATAGCTAGCCCTTTTTCATGTTGGTTGTAGGCCTAGCCTCCATATAGGTCTTTTCTAGCACTTATATCTGATCAACACATGATATGAAGAATGGCTCATCATTTCTATCTAATCAACACATGATGCAAAGATAGATACTACACTTACATCTGATCAACACATGATACAAAGAATGACACGGCCAGCACTTCCATCTAACCTACTCGTCAAAAAGGCACACCCAACACTCACATCTGGTCATGTAGAAAATAATCCTATAATCATATCAGAAAGGCCCAGCACTTACATATGATCAACACATGATAGGAATAATGTCTTCAACATCTCTATCTGATCAACACATGATGCGAAGATAGATACTGCACTTACATCTGATCAACACATGATGCGAAGAATGGCACTGCACTTACATCTGATCAACACATGATGCAAAGAATGTCACAACACTTACATCTGATCAACACATGATGCGAAGAATGGCTGAGCACTTACATCTAATCAACACATGATGCGAAGAATGGCTCTGCACTTACATCCACCCAATGAGGGAACACATCCCATTACTGATGGAAGGGCTATGCACTCATATCTAATCATGAGGGAACACATCCCAACAATCATATCAGAATGGCCCCCAGTCCTCCTCAACTGAGCTACCTGGTAACTAACCAGGTGCCTCCATTCTCCTAGAGAAAGGCAGTTGCCCTTACATCTGACCTACTCATCGGAATGACCAACACTCACATCTAACATGGAAGGAACTTAATCCTTTAGCCATGATAGAATGGTTCATCCTTTACATCTGATCAAGTGGGAACACATCCCTCTATCACATCAGAATGGATACTTAGTCCTATACTGAGTGTTCCTGGTAACTGACCAGGTGCCTCCATTCCTAGAATGGCAATTGCCCTTACATATTTCCTACTCGATAGAATGAACAACACTCATATTTGACATGGAAGGAACCAATCCTCTCACCATGACATAATGGCTCAGCCCTTACATCTGACCATGGAAGGAACCAATCCTCTCACCATGTCAGAATGGCTATGGGTTTCATCGCTTTCTCTTGGAGGAAACCTCAATCTGGAGAACACCAAGCTTCTCCCTGAAGTACTCGAACTTAAGCCTTGCCAATGGTTTCGTCAATACATCGGCTATTTGTTCCTCCATCGCAACATACTGGAGGTTCACTGCTCCCCTCTGCACCATATCCCTGATATAGTGATACTTGATCTCGATATGCTTCGACTTGTCATGGAACACTAGATTCTCTGACAACTTCACGCAACTCTGGTTGTCACAATGTAAACAAGTAGCATCCAACCGGAGATCAAATATATCAGACAGTAGCTTCTGCAGCCATACTGCCTCACAACTAGTTGAAAAAGCTGCGACATACTCTGCTTCAATTGTACTCAGTGCCACACAGGATTGATTCCTGCTAAACCAAGATATCACCCCTGATCCCATATTGAAGAAACATCCTGAAGTACTCTTCCTGTCGATGGCACTATCTACCCAATCTGAATCAACATAACCTTCTAGGTTAATCTTTTGATTCGCATCGTACTTGAGCCCATAATCAACTATACCCTTTAGGTACCTCAGAATATGCTTTGCAGCAATCAAGTGAACACTTCTCGGATCTATTAAGAACTGGCTCAAGGTGTTCACAGCAAATCAAATGTCTGGTCTCGTGTTCATTAGGTACATCAATGACCTAATCATCTGACGATACATTGTAGCATCAACCAAATCTGATGAAGCATCACTCAATAGCTTCAAGTTCGATGCCATAGGTGTGGTCATAGCCTTGCAGTCCATCATCCCAAACCTCTTCAGGATCTCTACTGCATACTTCCCTTGTCCAAGGAAGATTCCATCTGTACTCTGCCACATCTCCATTCCTATAAAGTAATGCATCATCCCTAAGTCCTTTATTTCGAACTTAGCAGCAAGCTTTCTCTTTGTATCAACAATCAACCCATCCGTACCTATCACAAATAGATCATCTACATATAGTAGAAGCATCACTGGGTTGCCATCCTCAACCTTATAGTAAAGGTTGGAATCCGCTTTACTCTTGGTAAATCCCAAACTGGATAGAAAGCTATCAATTCTATCGTACCAGGTCCTGGGTGCCTGTTTCAAACCGCACATAGCTTTCTTCAATCTGCATACATGAGACTCTCTATTATGTGTCTCAAAACCGAGTGGTTGTTCTACATACACTTCCTCTTCCACTACACCATTCAAGAAAGCAATCTTGACATCCATTTCATCACTGCAGCCAGAGCAAGTACTGATCTGATGGAATTGTATCTTGCTATAGGTGCAAAGGTTTATTCATAGTTTATTCCTTCTTTCTGAGAGAAACCTCAAGCTACAAATATTGCCTTATACTTTTCAATGCTACTGTCTACAGCATGCTTAATCTTGTAGATCCATTTGGAAGTTACAACTGACTTCCCTTCTGGTCTTGGGACAACATCCCAAACATCATTCTTCATGATCGATTGGTATTCTTCGATCATAGCATCCTTCCATTCTTTCTGTTCTACTGCTTCTTCATAACTGGAAGGTTCTTTATCAATGAAATCACATAGTAAAGCTACATACCCGGAGCAGGATCTGGTTCTCTTTCTTTCTTTGTGATTCTCTTCTGGAGCCCCATATTTTTCCGCACCTTGGATAAGTTCACGTACCCAAGCAGGTTTCCTCTTATGAGGATTCTTCTCTAGAGGTGGATCTACAGTTCTTTGTGGTTCCTCGAAATCTTGATCTTCTTCTTGATCTTGTTCTCTTCTTCTTGATCTTGTTCGTTCATGGTTGTGTCATGAATTATGGGTACTTCTGCTTCTTCTTCTTCAGGTTCTTCAGCAGGTCTCTTTCTGGATTTGTTGTAAGCCGTGTCTTCATCAAATGTCACATCCCTACTAATGTCAATCTTCTTATATCTTGGGAAATAGATTATGTAAGCCTTCGAGCTTTCAGAGTATCCCACAAATATGCCCTTCTTTCCTGAAGGATCTAATTTTGTTCTCTTCTCTTTTGGAATGTGTATGTACATAGGACAGCCGAATATTCTGAGATGGCTGACTTTTGGTTTCTTGCTGGAGAAGACTTCTTCAGGAGTCTTGTTCTTGAGTACTCTATGTGGAGTATGGTTCTGTACATACACCACTGTTCTGGCAGCTTCATCCCAAAGATGCATAGGAAGATCTTGATCATGAAGCATTGCTCTTGCAGCTTACATGATGGTTCTATTCTTCTGTTCTACAATCCCATTCTGTTGTGGATTACAAGGAGTGGACAATTCCCTCTTAATCCCTGATTCTTTGCATAGCTCTTTGAATTCATTCGAAGTGAATTCTCCGTCATTATCTTATTGAATGGTTTTGATCTTCTTTTCAGTATGGTTCTCGATCAAGGCTTTGAATTCCTTGAACTTACTTAATACTTCGTCTTTGTTCTTCATAAAGTAAACCCATGTCTTTCTAGAAAAATCATCCATAAAAGAAACATAGTATGCATACCCGCTTAGTGAGTCTGATGACATAGGACTGCATACATCGGAGTGGATGATTTCTAGTATTCCTTTGGCTTTGCTTTCACAGCTGGGAAATGCCTTCTTTGTATTATTCCCTTTCGCACATCCTTTGCAAACTCCATCATGTTTTGCTTGGAAATATGGAAGACCTTCAACAACTTTGCTTGCAATAAGTAGTGCTCTGTAATGCACATGTGCAAGCCTTCTATGCCAAAGTTCATTTGGCTCTACTGTGTCATGTACCAAGGCTTGTTCTGGATGGCCCTTCAATTTGTACAACCCTCCTTCTTGTTCTCCAATCACTATTGCATCATTGATAGTCTTACCTCTTGGCCACATGATGACTTGACCATCTATGAATGCAACCCACATCCCTTTTGCATCCAATGCTGATATGGAGAGAAGGTTCTTCTTGAGTCCTGCAACAAACAATACTTCTTTCATTGTTAGAGACTTACCAGAGTCTAGTTTATATGAAGATTCCCCACTACCTTTTATTAGATATTGGTAGTCATCTCCTATCTTCACCTTGTGAGGTGATTCATGTTCTGACAGTCTCACAAAGGATTCCTTAAATCCAGTCATGTGTTTGGAAGCCCCACTGTCTATAAGCCAATCATCACTTCCATGAGAAATGCTACCTGTGAGAGTGGAGATTGGAACATATTCATCCTCGCTTGAAGAATCTTCACTTTCATATCTAGATCTCTTCTTGGATGTGTTAGAATAATCAACCCATAGTTTACCCACTTAAACATTAATTTAATTATTTTTGTCTTATTAGCCTAGTTCATGTGTCCCACCTTGTGCAAGTTGTCTTTTACCTATCCATAGTGGTCAAACTTGCCTCATTTGACTCATGTAGCGCATGGGAAATCCCAAGGAATCAAATCTGCTTTATTCCTGGCCTCCTAGGCACCCTTCTGCTTTTTCTGCTTTATTCCCTGCTTTTTCAGTGTTTTAAGGAAAATAGAAAAGCTAGACTAGGTGAGGTGAACTAGTTTTTTGTCCTCTTCATCCTCCACTATTTTCTCCATGCAAAAGCATGTATGAGCTGCCATTCCACCACTCTTTAGCTTGCCTAAGCAATTTTTCTAATTCGTGAGCTCCATGATAGATTTGGGATCATCTTTTTACACCTATGGGGGATTTGCTTATTTTTAGTAAGCCTGCTTTATGCTAGATTCGAATTGCTCCTCATGCATTTGAATCCCTGATTTATGTTATTTATTCAACAACCTATTATTCTACAGGGTTGGCTATTGTACACTGATTTTAATACATTTTAGTGTTCGGCTCCAATTTCAGTCTCTTTTGTGAGTGATTTTTGCATGATCAATTGTTAATTGTTGTGAGTAAAATTAATCTATCACCTGGTTCAATTTACACAGGATGGTTCATCATCCTCTGCAGCATGAGCATGATGTCTTCTTTTGTTCCCCTTCTTCTTATGAGAGTGGCCCTTGTTCTTAGGGCAGTCTTTTGCAAAGTGTCCTCTTTCATCACATGTATAACATCTTAATTTTGATATGTCTCTTCTACTGTTCTCTCTGAGATGAGAATCCTTACCTTTGGAGTAATGAGGTCTTCTTCTGATTTTCTTGGAGTGGGCTGTGAGGGCTTGGTCTTCATTTCCCATCTTCTCTTCTCGAGCTGCTATCCATGCTTCTTCTTGAGAACATTCTTCCCATAGTCTGTTGAATTTGACTAACTTCTTTCTAGCACAGATTCCTTGGATGAAAGCATCCCATGGCCTAGGAAGGCCATTCAGTGTTGTCATCACAATATCTGCATTCTCCACTTCTTCATCTACAGCTTCCAATTGTTCCTTGATCTAAGAAACCCTTGTGAAGTAAGACTAGATGGTCTTTGCATTTTGAATCTTCACATTCCTCAGTTGATTCCTCAGAGTCATTTTCCGGTTTATGTTCTTTCCTTCAAACAATTTGGTTAGGGCATCAAACATGGCTTTAGGTGTCTTGAGAGAGGACAACTGTGGGATAAGGTGATCCTTGATAGAATCAGCAATGATCCTCTTTGCCATAACCATATTCTTCTTATGTAAGGCCTTTGCCTCATCTCCCTCTGGAACTGGAACCTCCTCATGAATGTAGGAGTCTAATTCATTCTCTTCCAGGACCAGGGAGATCCTATACTTCCAGGCTCAGAAGTTATCAGCTCCCTCAAGCTTTTCATCAAGCTTGGTATGATGAGACATATTTAAAATGAGAATCTCAAATGGAAATACAAGAGATCTTAGATCTTACCAAGTCAAAATGTCGGATCTGAAACTTGAGTTGAAATCCTGTAGAGCTGGTTCATGAGCAAATTAGGGTTTTTCTTTTCTGGAATTTTGTCTACCCAAATGCCTTGAAATTTGTCCCTAACTTTGATTTTGGGGAGGAGATCAATCCAGGCATGGGCTCACTGAAAAATTCCTCTTCTGTGAAAATCCCTAATTTCCAGCAGTAGTGACAGGTCCAAAACTGAAAAACCTTAGAATTGGATTCTGCTTCGACAGAAAGATGCGCCCTAAGGAGGAGAGTTGTTCCACCTTACTTTTGCTGAAAATCTATGGAGGAAGATCCAAAAACTAGGAAGCTCAGTTCCTGCAGCTGCATAGTGTCTTCTTCTTAGGTTAGCTCTGATACCATGTTAGTTTTTCAACATTAAGCTAGCATTATGAGGATCTTTAACTGAGAGAGAATAACGAGTACAATAATCAAACATAAGAGACAATGAACATAGTGTTTTTTCCTCGGGGAAACCATAAAGGAGAAAACCCCGCAACTTCCTCAGAGATAGAATCAGCACCAAAACAGTAAGTGATCTCCCAACAACAGTAATCTTCTTCTTGTCTAGCCCTAGTGTCTTCTCCTTCCTCAACTATGCACTACATTTGAGTGTGTATGACTTGTGTGTTAAATAGAGACTCCAGTTCTCTATTTATACTAATCCCGACATGACTAAAACCCTACTAGGGCTGACCTTTACTGGGAGAGTCTAATAACCCTAGTGCCCTAGAACTGTGGGGACTTTAACACTTAGACAATCGAAGGGTCACCCACCATGACTTGACATGACTTGTTTACATTATTGATCCTCCTGATCAAAACATCGGGGCATGACAACATGACTCAAATACATAATAGATACATCCTAGAATAAACATTAGGTTACAATACATAGATGAATACATTCCAAAGTTACAAATACATCAACATTTAGTGGCCGACTGCTCTCTAAATTTAGTCAGTCTTAAAGGCACATAATAGTTTAGAGGACAACGTGCACGAAGCCTTCCTTCTTCAGCATGGTTCTGATTTTTTTACTAGGTAGCGAACACACAGGCTCCTCTTCAGTGTGAACGATCTTCAGATGTGGCACACATGTTCCTTCCTTATCACAGCAGGTGGCTGATGGCGAACAGAGGAGAGCGTAGTGTCGAATATTTTAGAGCATGGGTTGCATACGTCAATATAATGTGTGGATAGTTGATGTGGTGGCTAGCAAAGGAGGATGCAGGCTGGCAAATATCTAGAACACATCTTCATCACCCAGACGCGTGGATAACACTTCATTTGCAGTTGTTTCACATTTTAAATGCCTGGAATCAATTCTTAGCAATGCGCATTATGATGGGCGATATGGACAGAGAGTTGAACGAGAAGCTAGGTCGTGAGCTGGATACAGTGGGCATCAATCTAGGGTGAACAGAGTGTCTATATGCTGGTGCACTTCAGGGATGCAGTATACAAAAACACATTTCAACATCTGGCAATCCACCAGCAAGTTTCATGCAGCAAACTAGATGACAAGTTGGACATCGAGCTAGACATGCTGTGCAAAAGGCAGGCTGAATGCATTATCTTTATTAATTTAGCCCAAAAATATTATAAAATCTGCAAACAAATATATAAATCAGTTAATACATCAAATGCACTTTAATAATGTCATTTTTAATTAATAAAACCATAAAAATGATAAATAAAAATATTTCATATAAACCTTAAATACACTCATACCCGAGGTTGAATAATGATCTACGTGTCATAAAATATACAAAAGATAATAAAATATGTGTTTAAATTAATAATTTAACTGCCAAAAATGATAACAAATCTAGGATCAACATTCCCCTAAATCGAATAAATGCCAGGTCCCACTAAGCAAAAAGAAAGAAAAACAAGTTAGGAAGAAGGCGAACTAGCAGCTGCCTTCAACTGGGCAAATGAAGACGGTAATTTAAACTTCATTCTTTTAACCTATAACTTAAAAATAACATATCTTTCATGTCACACATTGTATGAAATTTAAAAATGACTTTTTTAGGTTTTCAACATTCTTAATTTAACAGTTCTTAGGTTCAAAATAATTTTATCATTTATAAGGTTTAAAATTGATTCAACCATGTCCAAAGTAAAAATTTGGGCAGGTTGAACATATAACACAAAAATATAAATCACATTTTAAATAACAAAAAGATTGATCATTTTCATGCATGATTGGGTAAGAGGATAGGATTATTAACAGTGAAATGGAAGTAAAAACTATTTACCCAAAAACAAAATTTAGTTAGAAAATTTAATCATAAGTGCTATAATATTACCATTTTTCTCAAATCGCTATTTGATATTTCATTTTCCTTCATTTGATCATCCATATGGTAAGACCATATTGAATTTTTCTATAAAAATATGCTTCAAGCTATAACCAAATTCCACTGTTTACATTCCTGAAAATACTTATCATTTGTTAGAGATATTTATCATAAATAAAAATAATCTAATTTTTTCAAATCTATCTTCCCCCAAACCAAAGATATGGTGTTTCCTCAATCCATAGAGAGAGAAGAATTGATTGTTCAAGAAAATGAAAGAGTGCGAGCATGTTGTTAATTATTTTTAAGAAAAACTAACTAGTAAACAGAAATGGTTCAGAGATGTATATGCATGAAAAATAAAACAGTGCTCAGAAAGACAACGTAAATGAGAATAGTATAATTAAAAGAATACCATAGGAAAAACTATCCATCCATGCCTTGTTTTAAAGATATCATGTCATCATAAAATATTTTAAGTGTACCCCGGAGTGTGTGAGATTTATAGCTATGGGTCTCGTTTCTAAGATAATTATATCTTAGGTATATGCGGAATTAGACAGCCCGGGCAAAGTCCAACTTAGATCCATTCTCAAAGGACATGATAAACAATTGGCCATGACATATTTTTTTAAATTGTTTTTCATATATTATCACTATTTTATGAACTATATGCATAGTGGTGAATTAACCAGATCTCTATTACTAGATATTGCCCCGCTTCCAGCAGGCCTGTTCAGTACCTTGACGGGTTTATCTTTGTACCATGCAAGCATAGCTCCACTGCCAGTGAGCCTGTTTAGTACCCTGACGGGTGTATTTGCATCTATCGAGCTTCATGTTGTAAGGTTTTTTACTTAGCATTGAGCTGCTGCCATCAGGCCTGTTCAGTACCCCGGTGGGTTTGCCTTATATAATGATATTAAATATATGGAATTTGATTGGTACTAGAGCGTGTTGAATCCTGCTAAACACATAATTCAATTTTTTTTTTAAATAAAGTTATAAGTAATTTCATAATGGCTAGACTCATAAAACATGTCAAAAGAGAATAACTGAAAGTTGTTCTTTAACCTAACAATCCTTCTTCTTTATAAAGTAAAAGCAATCTTCCCCGCAGACAAAAAATCCACTTAATTTCAAGTTATTACCAAAAATACTTCAATACACAAGTTTTGATAACAAGTATAAGATGAACTAGTAATCCATAGGTAAAAAAAATAAGGTTGTGAAAAATATGATAATGAAAGTGGGTCTTATCAAGCAACCGTTTAAAAGAATAAATAAAAAACATACATGTCTGAATCAAAATACCGAAAACTATATGAATCATAGAAGAACTGGTGAAGTATGGTATACAAAGAATTGATATAAAAATTTATCAGTTTAAGCTACAAATTTCAAAAGTACCCCCAAAAAAGGTTAGAATACCTGATGAGTATTTTAGCATACTTCCTTTGTCTAAGTAATATTTTGTTAGCTGCTCATAGAGATAATATACTTGTAATCAAATTGCAAAACCACTTGTTAGATGATTCAATTTATTCATAAAGACATAAAAGAAAAAGAGTCATGTGTAAACAATCTATTAGAAATGACTCTTATTTATTCAAAGAAACAAACACATATTTACATATATACAAGTGATAATAACCCAAAATATTTTTCAAGGATCATGAGGAGGACGAATAGCTTCCCCTTCAACTAATTCCATTTCATTTTGCTGCAAATTTTTTTGTATGAAATCCTGTTTAGATGTCGGTTGGTGATAGAGCCTAAGTCTATGTCCATTTACTACAAAAGAAATTTCTGAGCCATCAATTGTTTTAATTTTTACTGGTCCAATGTCAAAAGCAGTAACTACTTCGTATGGACCCATCTAATGGGTAGTTAATTTTCCTTAAAAAATTTTAAACCGTGAATCAAATAGTAGTTCTCAATCTCCAGTATCAAACTGCTTTTGCTTAATAAATTTATCATAACATGTTTTTCGTTGATTCTATATTAACATCATTCTTTGAAGTGCATCTTGTCTAATTTCATTTAAATCATTAATCTGTAATATTTGTTGTTTATGTGCTTCATCCAAATTCATGCCTAATTGTGTTGTCATACGAAAAATTTTAACTTGAAATTCAATACGTAAAAGGACTTGTTTACCATACACTAGATCATAGGAGGTATGTCCGGTAGTGTTTCTCCATGTTATCCTATAGGCCCATAAAGGGGGAGTCTATCTGCCCAATCCTTATGATGTAAGTGAATGGTCTTAGTTAAAATGGCTTCTGATACTTTATTAGTTGATTCTACCTTACCATTAGCCTGAGGGTGATAAGGTGAAGATTTGCAATGTTGAATACCATATTTCGTAGTAAGCTATTTCATTAATTTAGAAGTAAATTGAGTACCTTGATCTGTGACAATTTCTCTAGGTACACCAAACCGGGTGAATATTTATTGATATATGAATTCTACCACCGATTTCTCTGTGGCTCTAAATAAAGATTTAGCTTCTACCCACTTGGTGACATAATCTGTGCAAACTAAGATATATTTCTTTTTACGAGACATGGGAGAAATTGGTCCTACAAAATCAAGAGCCCATTTCTCAAAAGGTTCAATCATTACTTGGGGTTGTAAAGGAATTTGATCAAATGATGTAGGTCTACCCATTCTTTGGCAACTATCACATCCTTTAACATATTTGGCAGCATCCTTAAAAATTCTTGGGAAATAATAACCAAAATGTAGGACTTTATATGTCATCCTCTTATTAGAAAAATGTCCTCCACATGGTCCATCATGGCATGCATGGAGGATTCCTTTCATTTCATCCTCCCCCACACATCATCGAATAATAAGATATGGACTAATGTGGAAGAGATTGTTATCAACCCAAGAATAATTAGAACTCTAAACTATAATACAACACTTCTCATGTGGGGACAAATGGTTTGGTATTTTCCCAGTTGCTAAACAATTGGAAATATCTAGGAACTAAGGGGTATGAATAGATACAACAAATACATATTCATCAATAAAAGTGTCATCAACTGGTTTGGTACCGTCTTCACGTTGAATATGGGAAAGGAAATCTACTATGAGATTTTCTTTACCAGGTCGGTCAATGACAGTAATGTTAAATTATTCCAATAAAAGAATCCACCTCATCACTCTACCATTGGTAATTGGTTTATTCATTAGAAATCTAATGGCGGAGTGATCGGTATGCACAAAAATTCATAACATGTGATATAATGAGGAAATTTATTAATAGAATAAACTACTACCAAAAATTCTTTTTTAGTAACATTATAATTTAATTCGGCAGGGGTCAAATTTTTGTTAATAAAATAGATGACATAAGGTGCTTATCCTTCTTTTTGGCCGAGGACTCGTCCTATGGCCGTATAAGAGGCATCGGTAGAGATGTGAAAAGGAAGGGACCAATCAGGACCCCTAAGTATTGGTGCCACCGATAGTTTAGCTTTTAGGATTTAAAAAGCATTTAGACAAGATTCTGTCTACTGGAATTCTGAGTCCTTTGTAAGTAACTTGAACATTGGTTCAACTATTTTAGTGAAATTTTCAATAAAGTGACGGTAATAGCCTGCATGACCAAGGAAACTTCTTGCTCTTTCTGAGTTTTGGGAGAGGGAAGGCCAACAATTACTTCGATCTTCACAGGGTCTACCTTAATTCCTTGGGAAGAAACATGGTGTCCTAAAACTATACCTTCTATTAGTAACATTCTACATTTCTTGTGACTAAGAGATAGGTTCGTTTCTTGACATTGGATCAAGACCTTCTCGAGGTTGTCAAGGGATTATTGAAAAGTATTACCCTAGGTCATAAAGTCATCCATGTATACCTCTACACAGTCATGTATAAGATCGAAAAATATTCCTAAGACTGCTCACTGGAAAGTGGCAGGTGCATTACATAAGCCAAATTGAAAAACTCGATAAGCATATGTTCCCTAAGGGCATGTAAAAGTGGTTTTGTCTTGATCTTCTAGTGCTATTAAAATCTGATTGTAACCACTATACCCATCAAGAAAGGAAAAATATTGTTTACTTGATAGAGTATCTAATACTTGATTGATAAAGGGTAAAGAAAAGTAGTCTTTAAGTGTAGCTTTGTTTAGCTCCCTAAAATCAACACAAATACGCCATTTCCTTGTAACTTTATTTAGGACTACTACTAAAGGAGATATCCATTTACTATTGAAAATAGGATAGATGAAACCAACAATGAAGATTTTTTGTAATTCTTGTTCTACTATATCCTTTAGAGTAGGATTCATCCTCCTCTGTCGCTACCTTACAGGTGACATGCTTGGATCCATATAAATATGGTGAATACAGGTATCAGGGTGTATGCCCTTCATATCGGTGTATTCCCATGCAAATTCTCCATCTTGTTTCTTAAGAACTTTAAGCAGTTGTGCTTACTGGTTTTCACTTAATTCCGTGTTTATATGTAAAAAATATTCAGGGCCAACCTCACAAGGTATGGTATATGGTCCTATATGTTCTTCAATCAAGAAAACACAAGGTGTTTCTATAAACATAGAAAGAGCCATATTCTCTTGAAACTTATCTCTGAAAATATGATTGAGTTGAGTAAAGGACTGAGGGAAATTTGTACAGGTTGTTGAAGAAACAAACTGCTTTAATACATTCTCAATGGTTTGCTCCTGAAGTGCCCAAGAGAAATCACTAGGAAGGGAGAGATCATCAAAGTATTTGTCCCCAAAAGAACAATTTAACCACCATGAGTTTTCAATTATTGGTTGTGTTGGGGGGTATGAAATAAGTCTTTGTGTGGAAAACCCATTGGAAATAGTCATCTCTCCATCCCTACATCCTATAAAAGCATTTGCAGTAGCTAACCATGGTATTCCCAGAATAATAGGATGTCCTTTAGAAGGATCCTTTGATTCTATGACCATAAAGTTGACAAGGTATTTCCATGAAGCTACTGATACAACAATGTCATCCAGGACTCCAACAGGTTTTACCGTAGTGCGGTTTGCTAATTCTAGGATGGAAGGAGTAGGTCGAAGAAATTGTCCAAACTATAAAGATTCTAAAACTGCAGTGGTCATCATGTTAATGGCAGAGCCTAAATCAATTAATGTATTTGTCAAAACCCCAAATTTTCAGAAAAAATTATAATTTTGAGATAACATAAAATGTTGAAATTGCGGTTTACTAACAGCTAAAGGTTAGCAATAAAAGAAACAGTTAAAATATTAGTATTACATAATCTCAATTATGTTAACTCAGCAGTTTCCTTTTTGTAACAAGATTAAGTTTAATTTGTGCATTGTTTTTATTTCAGTTTACTGATGAGTTTTCTTTATGACCAGTAGGTAGAATCTGACTTTGAAATCCTGGGCTTACTTAGCATTTATGCTAACGCAGAAAGATTACTTGTTCTTACAGGTTTACAGGTATGAATGATCGAGTAACATTTTTAATTTCATAAAGTATCCAGCAGTATTTCTAACTGCAATTAATAAGCTTAGTAAATAAGCTGCTATATTTCAAACGAACTTCCGTGAGGTAAAAACAGTTTGTTTTCTTCAGTTGTTCTTGTAAACGAAGTTTAGATGATTGAGTTTCTTTCTTTAATGTACGTAGTGACAATAAAATACTTTCTGTGGTTCTAAACTTGTAATCTTAGTTGCTTGATAACTTCTACTTTAGTAAGCATTACTTGCAACGTTATACTGATTGTATTTTGAGTTATTATACATTATCATACCACTTATTTGAGTATCAAGTTGTTCGATATTTAACTTATGTAGAGAAACTTACAGCCTATAAACTTTTGACAGTTAAGTTGATTAGTGTAAAAATGATAGTGTCTTTTCATAAGAAAACATTGTTGTTTACATCTGTTAAATCTATGTCAAACCATGAGGTTCTATTGATTATAGACTCAAGAAGGATCAATCCATTTTAAATTCTTATTGTCCTATAATACTTTACTTGTATTAAGTTACTGTCTACCAACAGCTTCTAAGGTTGATGTTTCTATAAATATCAACCTTCTATCCTATGCTAAGCACCAGTTATTTTGTGTAAGCATAAAATCATTCTATTAAGTATAAAGACATGGTAATTTACCAGTAAAATGCCATGTTGATAAACAACCAATGACTATTAAAGTCTAATCCCAAATAGACTATGTAAAAGAGTTATGTATATATTCTTTTACCACATTAGCCATCTTTATCATTTATTTCCAACCAAACTTTAGTTTTACATATATATATTATTATTATGTTTTTAAGCATACAATTCTACCATTTAATTTGAAGCTCCTAAACAAGTCTAAACAACATTGATCTTGTAAAGAGTTTATGATTCTAATCTTTAATGTTCTAATCAACTGTTATCATAAACTCCACTAGATTTATGGGTTTAGAGGAGTCTAGCCTTGCGTTGACCATAATATATATAGAAACATAGAAATATATAGTTGTTCTATGATTTTGCACATTTCATCTTGGACTTTACATTAAACAAATAGTTATGATATTTTAACATGGATAAAGATGGTAATCATAATGTTAACATTATAATATCGACATTTGTAAATGATTTGAGGAATCATTTCCACCCCAAAATGATTGGTTTATGAGTAAAGGGTCTGTTTTATAAATCAAATATAAAAAATCATAATAGTATCGGACTATATGATTACTATACCTTCGATTGGTCAACGATCCGAGGTTTCTTGTTATCTAACGCCCAAACAACATTATGTTATAAACATATTATGTGAACGATTAACTTTATAAATGATTGATCAATATAGTTCCTGCATTATTTGTTCACGAATCATTATATAAATAATTGTAAATTATTGGCATGCAGGTGACTATAGAGCTCGACCCATGCATTGTTTAATATTTCCATTGGGCACATGGACTTCTCCTGTCCATGCATTAGAGATATAAATTCTTTGTAACCCTACTCTTTGTCATTTCCCTCCATGGTTCTCGGGCCTTCAGCTCCTCTGCAACCATTCTCATGGCGACCATGATACCCTTCTAGTTTCTAGTTGTGCTACGAGTCTTGATTTGAGTTGTTTCAGCTTCCATTATTCACTTTTATAACTCATTCTTTGTACTCTGAGTTTTTATCTCTGTAATGGTTTGTTGATATTTGTAGCATAAGGCTTACGGCCTATATGTGGCTCCTTCTTGTTCATCTATGGTCTGTCATTGCAGAGATAGGTTAAGATTTGCTTACTGTTGGTTAAACCATTTCCCTCGTCGTAGGGTTTGAGAGTTTCATTTTCCCGCCTTACTTGTTGGTGACAGCTCCAGCTTCGTTGTTTAGTTCTTTCCTGGTTGTTGCTAATGCTTGTTCTTGCTACTGCTGTTAGTGTGGCTTGTACATGAGTCCTTGTCGTCTCTATCACTGTGAGTATGAAGGTTTGGCTTCTTGTTATACTGGTTGTGGTGCTATTGGTCCTTCGTGGCTCCATAACCTTTGCCTCCAGGTAATGTAAGCATTTGATAGTTTTTAAAACTATATTTTGTTTTCAGTATTTAGTTCTGAAAGAAATTTTTTAATTGAACTTTGATTTCCATTTTGTAGGTGATAGTTCGCATAACCCTTGACAGAAAACACTTCACAAAAGGACCGATGCTCTATCTACGGGTAAGCCCTAGTTATCAAAAGGCTTTCCCTGCTTGTGCAGTCCTTAGGGGACAGTTTCCAGTTGGAAAAAGTTACGGCATGGTTGTTACCCAGTATTGGGTTGTTGTTCTTCAGTTTACTAGTTTTGATTTTTGTTTAAACCCTTGCTTACAGCAGGGTAACTCCAGCTCAAGCTGTGACTTGTAAATGTTTGTTTCCCGTTTTTGTACAATGTTTATATTTAAAGCCTTTACGGCCTATCAAGAAATACACAGTTTCTTTTAAAGAATAAACATTATCCTTTGAGCTTAGACTTAGTTTAACTTTAAGCTCTTATGGTGACTTTGTAAACTAGGGTTTTTACCCTATTCTCCCGTGAAATAGAAATTTTGCTGTATATTGATTATTTTGACTAAAGAATATTATTAATGGCTTAAGACTGTTATTCCATCATATTATATAATTATTTACCTACAGGCTCAGAAATTCGAGCTAGGGTTTCCTGTAGGTAACCCTTGTGTAAAATAAATTCTTCACTTTGTTCTTTAAGCTTTAGTTCCTTAGTTTAATTGATTTAATTATTGTTATAGGTATATAGTGTAAATTTCCAGTTATATTATTATAATTGTCCTTTGACTCTCCTTAAAGGACTGTAATAATTTATAACAGTTTAGTTGTTTAATAATAAATAATACAAATAATTGGATTATCGCTTAAATGATTGTCATTTACTTATTTTGTTTGTTATTAGGGTTTCGACCCCATATTTTCTTTTACAAGTATAACTTGTTTGTATAGGTTAAAAGAAATAGTTATTTTTATAAATAAACATTTATTATCATATTTTAGTTGTTTTAATTTAATAAAATATAGATAGGGTTTATTAAAGTTCTTTGATAATATGTACATAAACTCTGTACTTTGTTTGTTCTTTAGAATTTAACTATGATAATAACACTCTACTTGAGGTTCGAATAATTGTGGTTATAGTGAGTTATTATTAAAAGTAAATAAACTAAGTATTTCTGATTTAAATATTTACTTAGCAAAATAAAATAAAGTGGTTTGTCTGAGTTATTTCTACTACCTCTGCTACAGGTTAAAAATATAATTACAAGGAAACGTATATATATATATATATATATATCACAGTTTACCCTCCTGCATATTTTGATTTTAATCACAAAATAAAGTATTGTGTAAGAATAATAACTTATGTACTTGAATAACTTATTAATATGTTAAACCTGCTACCTATAAAGAGTTATGGCTATTTCTTTTCTAGCGTACTTACATCAGCAAGCTGGTTAAATAATAAATATAAATAACAGGTCAATGTTCTTTTTTGATAACAACTTATATACAGAAATAGATTACTCTGATATTATGAAATGCATAATACATCTATTCATTTCAGATTCCTATCATATCCTTCATCTATTTTAAATACACTTCCTGTGCTGGAGTACGGTCTGGTCCTTCCAGATGTGGAAAAATGCAGGTTAGGATTATTTTACATCTATTTCAAGTTCATTCTTTCAAATATCTATAAGATTACTAACTCTAATATTTCCAACTAAACATTTAACATAACAATGAGAATCACTTTTTATCATTTAACACAGTAACACAAAAAGATTGTAGAACCTGACTAAGCTAGACAACAACAGCGTCAGGAGGCCGTTCCTCCCTACCAACTCCTGGAGAGTGCTCAAACAGCGTCTCCTCAAGACCCCTGAGCCTGTTCCTGGTCTCCTTGGCTGAGAACTGGTGGAGCAAGCAAACAATAAACTAGTCCAATGACTCCGTAATGATTCTACACATAGCAGTAAGATCCTTCAGCTAAAAAGATGCACTAGATCACTCAACAGTTTAACCCTTCAAATTCTTTCCACAAATTCCCTTGCCATTGAATTCTGTAAAGTTCATTCACATGAATGATCATTTCTCTATAATGAGCATCCTCAGCTCTCTTCAATGGGCATTTTTATAAGATTGCCTAGGTCATTTGGGTCAGTTTGTCATTAATTGAGCCACCTGCTTTGATCCCACTTTCTTGGGGGGTCATGACCCCAAATGTAGGGAGGTTTCCAGCTGCAACAGTTGGAAGTGTTTGAGGATGCTGCCACATTTCTGTTTGCTCTCCACCCAGTCTCCTCCACCAACTTGACCAGTAAACAATCTTTTAACATCTCTCCTAAGCTATTGTCTCCACTTTTATTTATTTATAATTAAAATATTCAGAAATACATTCAACATCCTTAACTCTGCTGGGTCATCAATTACAACTTAGCATAAAATTTAACATAATGTCTTTAAATAAAATCAAATAAGATAATATTATTTTTGCAAAATTGGGGCATGTGACATACACACCCCCTTAGAACATAACATCATCCTCGATATTATTTATTCTTCATCCTCAGAATTCCCCTGGAACAGAATTGGATATTCATCGCACATATTACTTTCCAATTCCTAGGTGGCTTCTTTTGGACTAAGGTGCTTCCATTGCACCTTCACCTGTCCAATGGTGCGGTTCCAAAGTGTGATCTCCCTCCGCTCGAGGATACAGTCTGGTTCCACTAGGAAATATCCTTTTGGTTCCACCTGTACATCATTCTAGTTAACAACATGAGTAGCATCATGAACATATTTCTTTAATACAGAAATGTCAAAAACATTACGTACTCTTAAATTTGATGGTAATGCTAATTGATAAGCTACTTGTCCAATCCTGGACATAATTTCAAATGGACCATAGTAACGAGGTGCTAGTTTGGCGCAACTCCCCAATATCAGAGAGCTCTTTTTGGGCCTTACCTTGATGAACACATGTTCACCTACTTGAAACTCCTTTGGAGTTCTTTTTAAGTCTGCTTGACTTTTCTGCCAATCCTATGCAATCTTCAGATTACCTTGCACCTATTTTACAATTTTTTCCATTTCTTTTAACAGCTTAGGACCTAATACCAATATATCCACTGGATTACTCCAAGAGATAGGAGTATTACATTTCCTTCCATACAAAATTTTGAAAGGACTAAATCTGACTGATGTCTGGTAATTATTATTATAAACAAATTCTACCAGATGCAAATAATCGTCCCATTTACCTGGCTAATCTTTCACATACATTCTTAGTAAATCTTCCAGCACTTGGTTTACTCTTTCAGTTTGTCCATCTGTTTGAGGATGGAAAGAAGTACTAAAATTTAATGTAGTGTTTAACCCTTTAAACAAAGACTTCCAAAAGTTTCCTGTAAATTTAGGATCTCTATCTGAGATTATTACTTTCGATATTCCATGCAATCAAAAAATCTGTTTTAGAAAAATATCAGCTATGTTTGTAGATTTATAAGTAGTTTTAACAAATATAAAGTGAGCTGCTTTTCTTAACTTATCAACTACTACCATGATAGAATCATTTTGATTCTGATTTCTAGGCAGTCTAGTAATAAAATCTAAACTAATTATCTCCCATTTCCAGCTAGGAATGGGTAACGGTTGAATTAATCTAGTTGGGTGTTGATGTTCAGTCTTCACTTGCTGACATTCAAAACACCTAGTGATATACTATGCTACTTCAGTCTTCATATTTGGCCAAAAATATTCTTTTCTTAAAATAGTTATAGTCTTTTGATAGCCTGGATGACCTGAGTATGGAGTTTTATGAATTTCATCCAGAATTAACAGCTTAAATTTAGGTACGTTAGGTACATACTTCCTGTCTTTATATAGTAAAAATTATTTTACATTTAAACTGTATCCTTTACTTAAGCTTTATGTTGGATTTTCTTTAGTTTTAGCTTGTAAACTTTGGTAAATTTCATATTGTTCTATTCCTTATTTAAGCTGTTCATCCAAATATGTAGCATAAGTGCTGATAGCTGCTGCGAAATTCAGCCTTGCATTCCTACTTAATGCATCAACAACTTTATTTTCTTTTCCTTTAATGTGTTGAATTTTGAAATCATACTCGCTTAAGAAAGATAACCACCTAGCTTGTCTGGCATGTAGATTAGGCTGATCTAATAGATACTTCAATCCTTTATTATCAATCATTAAAATAAATTTTCTACCAATTAGGTGATGTCGCCACATCTTTAAAGCATGTATAATAAATGCTAATTCTAGATCATAAGTTGCATAATTCTTTTTATGAATTTTTAAATTTCTTGACCCATACGCAATAACATTCCCTTCTTGAGTCAGAACATCACCTAAGCCATCATTGTAGGCGTCAGTGCATACTACAAATTCTTTATTATGATCAGCTATTCTTAAAATAAGTGCGCTGGTTAATAAAGTTTTCATTTTTTAAAATCTTTCCTCACATTTCTGGTTCCAATCAAACTTCTTTCTTTTCTTTTGCAAAGAAGCTATCGATTCGCAATCCTAAAAAAAATTTCAATGAACCTCCGGTAGTACTGGGTAATGCCCATAAAAGATAGAACATCTGTCACATCCTTAGGAACAGGCCAATATTCAATTGCCCTTATCTTTTCAGGATCTACTGAAATCCCTTCCTTGGTCACCACATGACCTAAGTACTGAATCTTATCCTTGAAGAAATCACATTTACTAAATTTTGCGAAGAGTTGATGATCTCGCAACTCTTGTAACACAATCTTTAAATGTTCTTTATGTTATTCTTTAGTTTTTGAATAGATTAGAATGTATTCGATAAACACGACCACAAACTTATCTAAATACTTATGCATAACGTTGTTCATTAAACACATAAAAAAAGCTGGGGCATTAGTAAGCCCGAATGGAATGATGACAAATTCATAATGACCATATCTAGTTCTGAATGTTGTCTTAAAGATATCTTCATCTTTAATCATGACTTGATGGTATCCAAACCTTAAATATATTTTAGAAAACACCGTGGCTCCACGTAGTTGATCATATAGATCATCTATGCGGGGCAATGGGTATCAATTTTTAATGGTCACCTTATTCAACGGACAGTAGTTTATGAAAATTCACATGGTTCTGTCCTTTTTCTTAACGAAGATGATAGGTGCCCCCCAAGGAGACACACTTGGTTGAATATACTTTTTATCAATTAGTTATTTTAATTGAGACTTTAATTCATTAAGTTCTAGTATGTTCATTCGATAAGGGGCCTTTGAGCTAGGTACTGCACTAGGTACCAGCTCAATGGTGAAATCCAATTCCATTTTTCGAGGTAGTCCCAGAATTTCTTCAGAGAATACATTAACATATCCTCTTAAGACTGTTATGTCTTCCAATTTTATCTTATCTATCTTAATTAGACTCTCCTCATCAGTTATTGTTACTGCATAAGATTTACATCCCTTCCTAATAGCTCTCTTAAGCTGTAGGGTAGAAATCTGCCTTATGGTATTTTTTCTAGGGATTCCTTTTACACTTACTACTTTTCCATCACTATTTAAACATGTGAAGGTTTTATCATAACAATTTAAAATTACCCTATGTTGTTCTAATCAGTCCCTACCAATCAGCAAATCATAAGAACCAAAAGGCAATACATTAATCTTTACAATAGTTTCAAAATGATCCATAACTACTGCACATTCTTTTACAAAACAAGTTACCTTTCTTTTAGCACCAGTGGCTCACTGAACCAACCAAGAATTCTTGAATTTTTCAACAAGTAACTTACACTTTTCTACCATTTTAGGTGCAATATAACTGAGACTAGCTCCTAGATCAATCCAAATAGTTACAAGGGTTTGATTTATCATACCTTCTACTTCCACGATGGAAGTTTGATATTCTGCTCGTCGATTCTCCAAGGCTGCATTGATTCTGGGCATATTCCTTTCTAATTCCCCAACGGTCATCTCCTCTTGTATGGTATGAATATTGCTAACATTCTTTTTCCGAATAGGACAGAATGAAGCATAGTGTGGGCCATTACACTACCAGCACTTTATAGGTTCTTTGCACTCAAAGTTCTTGGTAAAATTTCCATGATTATTAGCAATTTATTTACCCTTAGAATTATTCTGATTGCTGGGTGTATTATTCTTATTTCATTAGAAGTTCTTATTATTAGGATAATTTCTAGCCTTATTGTTCTTAGAATTTTTGCTGGGCACAAAATCCTTGTTCTTTTGTTCATACTAGTTATTATTTTTCTTGGCTTTCCAGTTGGCCAAGCTTTCCTTCTTCCAATTCTGTTCAAAGCAGAAGTTAGCTTTCCTCATAGCTTCTTCCAAAGTCTTTGGATTGTCATATTCAATCCTGTCCTTAATATGATAAGGTAGACAGCTGAGGAATCGTTGTACCTTTGGTTTCTCATCTACAAGGTATGGCACATACCTAATTAGACTTAAGAACTTGCTGTTTAGATATTTCATTGTCATTGATCCTAATTTTAGCTCATAAAATTATTTTTCTCTATCTTCATAATATTGCTCAGATAGAAATTTATTTTTAAAATTCCTCTTAAAGGTACTCCAGTTTACATTTTTCTCTTTAATTCCCTTAACTCTCTTCAAGTCCTGCCACCAAATGTTAGCCTTTCTTGAGAGGTTATCGATAGCCATTCTAGCCTTTAACTAGTTAGAATAGTTATATATTTGGAAGTACTTCTTCATCCCATATAACCAGGATTGAGCTTCCTCCCCCTTCTTAGTCTCTCCATTGAATGTTGGTGGTTTTATCTTTTTGAATTCCCCAAAAATTTTCTCATAAGGTTTGTATTTCCTCTTTTTAGTCTAATGGTTATCATCACTACTATCACTAGTAGAATGGTAATTTCGTTGTTCACCAAACACCTCTGAAGATGAACTACTTTCAGTTTTAGTATGTTTCATCTTTTTAGATTTACGTTGATGACTTGTATCTTTTGATTCCGTTCTTCTACCCCTACCTTCAGTTTGAAACCTTTCTGTTAGGATTTGATTCAGCTCCTCCTGAGCCCTCATAATTCTCTTGTTTTACAGACTCCATTTTAGATTTTAGGTCTTTTACAGTTTGTAACAATTTTGAGGAATTGGTAGTTAAGTCCTCTGGTATAGGATCTCTTGGTAAGTTTCCTAGTTCAGTAACTGGATATTCCTCCTCTGCATATTCTTCCAGCCTTTCCATACCTATTTGTTAAACTTCATAAAAAAATTTCTCTCTTGAATAACATTTAAAAGAAAGTACATCAACATAATAATTCAATTTACTGTTTCATAAAAGCTAGTTGGGCTTCATCAAGGCCTAGTGTTTGAACCTTGTGCTCTGATACCACATGTTAAAACCCCAAATTTTCACAAAAAATTAAAATTTTGAGATAACATAAAATGCTGAAACTACGGTTTACTAACAACTAAACGTTAGCAATAAAAGAAACAGTTAAAAGATTAGTATTACATAATCTCAATTATGTTAACTCAGCAGTTTCCTTTTTGTAACAAGATTAAGTTTAACTTGCGCATTGTTTTTATTTCACTTTAATGATGAGTTTTCTTTATGACGAGTAGGTGGAATCTGACTTTGAAATCCTGGGCTTACTTAGAATTTATGCTAATGCAAAAATATTACTTATTCTTACAGGTTTATAGGTATGAATGATCGAGTAACATTTTTAATTTCATAAAGTATCTAGTAGTATTTCTAACTGCAATTAATAAGCTTAGTAAATACGCTGCTATATTTCAAACGAACTTCCGTGAGGTAAAAACAGTTTGTTTTCTTCAGTTGTTCTTCTAAACGAAGTTTAGATGATTGAGTTTCTTTCTTTAATGTACGTAGAGATAATAAAATACTTTTTGTGGCTCTAAACTTGTAATCTTAGTTTCTTGATAACTTCTACTTTAATAAGCATTACTTGCAATGTTATACTGATTGTACTTTGAGTTATTATACATTATCATACCACTTATTTGAGTATCAAGTTGTTCAATATTTAACTTCTGTAGGGAAACTTACAGCCTGTAAACTTTTGACAGTTAAGTTGATTAGTGTAAAAAAGATAGTGTCTTTTCATAAGAAAACATTATTGTCTACATCTCTTAAATCTATGTCAAACCATGAGGTTCTATTGATTATAGACTCGAGAAGGATCAATTGATTTTAAATTCTTATTGTCCTATAATACTTTACTTGTATTAAGTTATTGTCTACCAACAACTTCTAAGGTTGATGTTTCTATAAATATCAACCTTCTATCCTATGCTAAGCACCAGTTATTTTGTATAAGCATAAAGTCATTCTACTAAGTATAAAGACATGGTAATTTACCAGCAAAATGCCATGTTGAGAAAAAACCAATGACTATTAAAGTCTAATCCCAAATAGACTATGTAAAAGAGTTCCGTATATATTATTTTACCACATTAGCCATCTTTATCGTTTATTTCCAATCGAACGTTAGCTTTACATATGTATATTATTATTATGTCTATAAATATACAATTCTGCCATTTAATTTGAAGCTCCTAAACAAGTCTAAACAACATTGATCTTGTAAAGAGTTTATGATTCTAATCTTTATTGTGCTAATCAACTTTTATCATAAACTCCACTAGAGTTATCGGTTTAGAGGAGTCTAGCCTTGTGTTGACCATAATATATATAGAAACATAGAAATATATAGTTGTTCTATGATTTTGCACATTTCATCTCGGACTTTACATTAAACAAATAGTTATTATATTTTAATGTGGATAAACATGGTAATCATAATGTTCACATTATAATATCGACATTTGTAAATGATTTGAGGAATCATTTCCTCCCCAAACTGGTTGGTTTATGAGTAAAGGGTTTGTTTTATAAATCAAATATAAACGATCATAATAGTATCGAACTATATGATTACTATACCTTCGATTGGTCAACGATCTGAGGTTTCTTGTTATCTAACGCCCAAACAACATTATGTTATAAACATATTATGTGAACGATGAACTTTATAAATGATTGATCAATATAGTTCCTGCATTATTTGTTCACGAATCATTATATAAATAATTGTAAATTATTGGCATGTAGGTGACTATAGAGCTTGACCCATGCATTGTTTAATTTTTCCAGTGGGCATGTGGACTTCTCCTGTTCGTGCATTAGAGATATAAATTCTTTGTAACCCTACTCTTTGTATTTCCCTCCGTGGTTCTCAAGCCTTTGGCTACTCTACAACCATTCTCATGGAGGCGACGATAACCTTCTGGTTTCTTGTTGTGCTATGAGTCTTGATTTGAGTTGTTTCAGCTTCCACTATTCACTTTTATAACTCATTCTTTGTACTGTGAGTTTTTATCTCTATAAGGGTTTGTTGATATTCGTAGCATAAGGCTTATGGCCTGTATGTGGATCCTTCTTGTTCATCCGTGGTCTGTCATTGCAGAGATAGGTTAATATTTTATTACCATTGGTTAAAGCATTACCCTCATCATAGGGTTTGAGAGTTTCGTTTTCACGCCTTGCTTGTTGGTGACAGCTCCAACTTCGTTGTTTAGTTCTTTTGTGGCCGTTGCTCATGCTTGTTCTTGCTAATACTGTCAGTGTGGCTTGTACATGAGTCCCCGTCGTCTCTGTCACTACGAGTATGAAGGTTTGGATTTTTGTTACACTCGTTGAGGTGTTGTTTGTCCTTCATGGCTCCATAAACTTCGCCTCTAGGTAATGTAAGCATTTGAGAGTTTTTAAAACTATATTTTGTTTTCAGTATTTAGTTCTGAAAGCAGTTTTTTAATTGAACTTTGATTTTCATTTTGTAGGTGACAGTTCACATAACCCTTGATAGAAAACACTTCACAAAAGGACCGACGCTCTGGATATGGGTAAGCCTTGGTTATCAAATGGATTTCCCTGCTTGTGTAGTCCTTGGGGGACAGTTTCCAGTTGGAAAAAGTTACGGCATGGTTGTTACCCAGTCTTTGGTTTTTGTTCTTCAGTTTACTAGTTTTGATTTTTGTTTAAACCCTCGCTTATAGCAGGGTAAATCGGGCTCAAGCCGTGACTTGTTAATGTTTGTTTCCCATTTTTGTACAATGTTTATATTTAAATCCTTTATGGACTATAAGCAATACACAGTTTATTTTAAAGCATAAAGATTATCCTTTGAGCTTAGACTCAATTTATCTTTAAGCTCTTATGGTGACTTTGTAAACTAGGGTTTTTACCCTATTCGCTTGTGAAAATGAAATTTTGTTGTATATTGATTATTTTGCCTAAAGAATATTATTAATGGCTTAAGACTGTTATTCCATCATATTATATAATTATTTACCTACAGGCTCAGAAATTCGAGCTAGGTTTTCCTGTAGGTAACCCTTGTGTAAAATAAATTGTTAAATTTGTTCTTTAAGCTTTAGTTACTTAGTTTAATTGATTTAATTATTGTTACAGGTATATAGTGTAAATTTCTAGTTATATTATTATAATTGTCCTTTCACTGTCCTTAAAGGACTGTAATAATTTATAACAGTTTAGTTGTTTAATAATAAATAATCCAAATAATTGGATTATCGCTTAAATGATTGTCATTTACTTATTGTGTTTGTTATTAGGGTTTTGACCCTGTATTTTCTTTTACAAGTATAACTTGTTTATATAGGTTAAAAGAAATAGTTCTTTTTATAAATAAACATTTATTATCATATTTTAGTTGTTTTAATTTAATAAAATACAAATAGGGTTTATTAAAGTTCTTTGATAAGATGTATGTAAACTCTGTACTTGTTTATTCTTTAGAATTTAATTATGATAATAACACTCTACTTGAGGTTTGAATAATTGTGGATATAGTTAGTTATTATTAACACTAAATAAACTAAGTATTTCTGATTTAAATATTTACTTAGCATAATAAAATAAAGTGGTTTGTCTGAGTTATTTCTACTGCCTCTGCTACAGGTTAAAAATCTAATTACAAGGAAAAGTATATTTATATATATATAATATATCACAGTTTACCCTCCTGCATATTTTGATTTTAATCACAAAATAAAGTACTGTGTAAGAATAATAACTTATCTACTTGAATAACTTATTAATATGATAAACCTGCTACCTGTAAAGAGTTATGGCTATTTCTTTTCTAGCATACTTACATCAGCAAGCTGGTTAAACAATAAATATAAATAAAAGTTCAATGTTCTTTTCTGATAACAACTTACATACAGAAATAGATTACTTTGATATTATGAAATGCATAATACATCTATTCATTTGAGATTCCTATCATATCCTTCATCTATTTTAAATACACTGCCTGTGCTGGAGTACGGTCCGGTCCTTCCATATGTGGAAAAACGTAGGTTTGGATTATTTTACATCTATTTCAGGTTCATTCTTTCAAATATCTATAAGATTACTAACTCTAATATTTGCAACTAAACATTTAACATAACAATGAAATTCACTTTTTATCATTTAACACAGTAAAACAAAAATATTGTAGAACCTGATTAAGCTGGACAACATCAGTGTTAGGAGGCCATTCCTCCCTACCAACTCCTGGAGAGCGCTCAAACAATGTCTCCTCAGGACCCCCGAACCTGTTCCTGGTCTCCTTGGCTGAGAACTGGTGGAGCAAGCAAAAAATAAACTAGTCCAATGACTCCGTAATGATTCTGCACATAGCAGTAAGATCCTTCACCTAAAAAGCTGGACTAGATCACTCAGTAGTTTAACCCCTCAAACTCTTTCCACAAATTCTCTTGCCATTGAATACTCTGAAGTTCATTAACTTGAAAGATCACTTCTCTAGAATGAGCATCCTCAGGTCTTTTCAATGGGATTTTTTATAACATTGCATAGGTATTTTGGGTGAGTTTGTTATTAATTGAACCACCGGCTCTAATTCCACTTTCTTGGGGGATCATGACCCCAAATGTAGGGAGGTTGCCACCTGCAACAATTGGAAATGTTTGAGGATGCTGCCACATGTCTGTTTGCTCTCCACCCAGTCTCCTCCACCAACTTGACCAATAAACACTCTTTTAACAGCTCTCCTAAGTTGTTGTCTCCACTTTTATTTATTTATAATTAAAATACTCAGAAATACATTCAACATCCTTGACTCTGCTAAGTCATCAATTACAACTTAGCATAAAATTTAACATAATGTCTTTAAATAAAATCAAATAAGATAATATTATTTTTGCAAAATTGGGGCATGTGACAGTATTCTCTATGGTGGTGGTGTTTATAATTACAACCACTACTGGGGCTCTTGGATTTGTATATTTTGCAATCCAGGACTGACCTATCATACATTCATACATTTCTCCTATAACATAAACTGTAAGAGGGTGCTTCTGCTTATTTCTTGGGTGTTTAATACATAGCTCTTTTATTACCTTGCTATAGATTGGTATATCTTTGATAGCTTGTAATAGAGGTATTTTAATACAGATGTTCTTTAATTCATTCAAGATGTTATACTCTGGATGAACTACAAGTTTTTTGGTTGCTAGTCTTTTTGGAAATGGAGGAATTCTTTGCTCCTGAATAGTTTCTTGTGGAGGATGGGTGTGTACTGAAACCTTTGGAATGTTCACATCCTCCAAAATAACATCATTCATGGGTTCACTTGAATCTTCTTCTTCCTCATTTGGTTCTTGAATGATGACCGATGAATTGGGTTTATTATTCACAACTCTCCTTGATCATAATTGAATTTCATGTACAGGTATAATCGAAATAAGGTATCATGGAAGATCTTGCAACTCAACATTGTTAAGAGCTTGAGTTGGTTTATTGTTAGGGTTAGGTATCGGTTGTGCAAGTAATAATGTCGGTCGAGGAGGATTTGCATTCTGAAAGTGAAGAGGTTTCTGTGAGATAAAAGGAGTTGGAGGTACAAATCCAGGCGACATTTGCTGGAAGTTTCCTTGATTCTGAGAATAAGGATGATTAGGTGCAGGGATAGGTTGTGGCTGAGGATATGGTTTTCCTCTCCATACTTGTGACCAATATTGTTGTTGTGGAAATTGAGGAGGAGGATACTAAGGTGGCCAATTCTTCTAGCTTGAATTTTTCCATTGTTGAGGTGGTTGATACGGAGGATAATAGAGTGGCAGTTGTGGTGGAAAGTTTGGATAGATTGGTTGGTCTCTAGGTTGCCAAGGAGGCCTCCTAAATGTTTCAGCTACATCCCCACTCTTATAGATGGCTTGCAATCTAGGAAATGATGGGAAATTATCTGTTGGATGCTATTCTGTATAGATGTGACATATGGAGATGTTGTTTAATGGAAATTCCCTTTGGGGATGTTTAGTTCTACATCTTGGACAAAATATACTCATTGATGCTCATTCTTCATCCTGCCTCTTCTTGTCTTGTAAAGCATCTAGTTGAGAACCCATTGCTCCTAATATATCAGTCTTAAAATTCTCCAACAGGTTTCCTAACTCTACTCTTGTAAGTCCACCTAAACTAGAAACATTTCCTCTTACATTTCTACTAAAAGGATATCGAAAACTTTTTGCAACTTCCCCCCTACTCCTAGAATACGTTTTACACATCTCACTTATCTGTGCAAAAGTTTTATGAGAAATATTTCCAGCTGCCATGAGATTAAGACTTTCTAACAAGTCCTCAGAGATCCCCTTAAGGAAAAGCGTATGTACTGCATCTTATCAGAGGTCATTATATTTAGACTTATGTAATGTATAAATGAACCTATTGAGATAATCTTCCAGGATCTCGTCTTCAAGTTGCTGTATCTTGAATATATCATGTTGTGAGTCCTCAGGTTTGTAGTATTCTTGATACTTCCACAAAAATAAAGTTTTCATATCATCCTAAGTCCTAATAGTAAATTCTCCTAATCCCATGAACCATCTCAAGGTAGAATCCTTCAGTGTGGCAGAAAAGAGTTTTAGTTTGTGAGCATCTTGTAGATAATTGTAACTCCTACAAAGGATATCGAACTCGAACAAAAATGTGTCTGGGTCCTCATTACTTTTTCCATAGAAAGTAGGTAAGGAGGAAGGAGGGATGTTTTTCATGGTTACATCCTGCATTGTATCTAAGATAGGGAACCCAAAGGTAGCCTCAGTTTGATTTTCCCCTTCTCCTTCTTCATTTCTAACTTCATCATGGTCTTCGTTTTCTCCCCATCTCTCCATATAATCTTGATTCTTAACATAAATATACTTAGGAGGCTCCTTTCAAGGTGATAATGGAGCATCCCAATGTTCTTTTTTGGGAGAGATCTTCCTCTGATCAACTGTGTTTTTATTGAATCCTAGAGGGATAGTAGGTTCTACTGTAGAAGTTTCAATTTGTGAGATAAATGGATCCACTGAGGTTCCAAAGAGAGATTTTACTTGATCAGGATCAACAAAGTCAATGAAATTCGGATCTCCTACTAGTGAAAAGGTTGTGTTAATTGGATTTGAACTAGTGGAGGGCTGAAGGTTTCTAATGGTTGATACTCTTGAACTTCCTCAGGAACGGGGTCCTTAGGACCTTCTGCCAAGGTTCCTTCTCCTTGTATGGCTTCTCCAATAACATCTTCTAAGAGAGAGTCCTTAGGTTTCAGGGTAGAACTACTTCCTATAGGTGTCTTTCGATACCTTTCTAGTGAGTTAGTAGTTGGGGAATTATGTCCCCTATGGTAGTTAGTAGGGACTTCAATAACTTTTCTGGTCTTAACAAATCTACCCTAAGGATCTCTAATTCTACTCATGAAAAACTTTTAAACTAAATAAAACGTATGCTACTACTGTTGTTGGATTTGGGGATGCCTGTTATAATAGATGCATAGGTTCTTACCTCTCGTCTTACCGCTCCCCCACTACCAACCTATTTCTAAGATTCATAAAGAATTCTACTCTACCTTATAGAACAACTCCCCATCAACGGCGCTAAAAGTGTTTGGTGTATTATAATGTCTAAATTAATCCACCTATTATTTAATTATCAACCGGGGTTGGTAAACTTAGAGTTGACACAAAATATATGTGAAGGCAGAGAGGTTCTTATGGTGTTGTTGAAATATTTTAACAAACAAAAGATCAAAAGATATTTCAAAATGAAAAACCGAGTCAAACTCCTAAAAATGGAATTATTAAAGTAATTAAATTGAGACAGAATAATAAACTAAATAATCGATAATAAACTTTAAATTGAAATACAATCAACAATTAACTATTCAAATGGGAAACTAGGATGCAAGGAGGTCTTAACTTATAAGCAACTAGAAAACTTAATAAGAGAAGCAAGTAGAAAACTTAATAAAAGAAGTATCTTTAGGTTTTGTCCTACAAGTTCTTTCAACCATAACACAACATGAAAGAGACAACCTAAAAACATACTAAAGAGAACACATATAACACTAAATCTCACATGCAAATGAATAAATCAATCTAAAAGGACATAAACACTCAATGATAGAACAATAAAATAAAATCAGAGGAAACAAAAACAACTTAAATAATAAAACCTTAATGAATAACCTAAAACAACTAGTCTTTAACTTTAATGTTAAACAAAACTATTATCTAAATATTACAGTCAAAACAGAATTCAGACATTAACAAAACATAACTAAAAACAATCTCAAAACACAAAAAAAACACTGAAAACAAAACTAAGGGCTGAATGACAGACTGAACTGTGGGTCTGAAAGGGGTGGCTGAAAAATAGAATGAACAGGCTGTCCAAATGATGGTCTGCATAGTTAAATGGTAAAAACTAACCTAAATAAGCTAATCTTCAGTTGAAGCCATGCAAATGTAATTCTAATGCATAGAGGCAATAAATAAACCTACTTATTAAACAAATTTAAAAATAAAATAGACTTAAACAAATTCATAAACATAAGCATAAAGAAACCATTGCATATTAATAAATTGGAATGTAAATTGCATAAACTAATAATTAAAATAGAAACGAAATAGACAAAACTAAATCTATTTAATTTGATAAACAACAATCTATTTTATCTAACTTGCAAACAAACCAAGCAACATTAGAGGAAATTTCAATTTAAAATCAACCTTCCAAAAATAATACAAATTCCATGTCGTCATGTATTAGCCAATCAAACTGCTCTAAAATTCAAAAAGGGAGAACCTCTTAAACCATTTTTTAATATAAATTTGGGGATAGGTATCATTAAAAAAACTACTTTTTTTGTTCATATTTTTCACATATCTCCCTCTGTTTTTACTCAAATTTTGATTGGAAGAGCTCGTTGGATGCATAATTAAATTCTGCATCCAACGAGTAGCCACTCGGCATAATTTTGACAGGCCCCGCTACCCCAAAAACAAGAAATACCTGAAAAAACATGATAATGACATTAGATAATAAAATATGTGTTTAAATGAATAATTTAACTGCCAAAAATGATAACAAATCTAGGATCAATAGTACATGGTTTTCGACGAAGACCCTCATGGGAATAGAGACATCCCATTTTATTTCCTGAGGAAGTTGTATGTTAAATTTATCTTGGGGAAGCACATGAACTATTTCGATATTTTATAATTCTAGGGTGTGGGTCATGGGATGCCCCAAGATAGGGAAGGGGCTAGAACTGATCCTAACCGTGTGCCACATCCTCCATGGACACCAAAACCCCCTTGGGTATATCCTTCTACACGTCCTGTGATTGATGATACACAGAACGCATTATTCGACTTGGTAGATACATTGCTTCAACATGGGACTATTTTCCAAGGCAATGTAGGTTAAGGGGTTGGCACTTCTGAGGCTGGACCATCGCACAGTAAGGATCCATATACATATCACACTAGAGACGTAGAGCATTCAGAGCGTCATGTTATTCCACACCCTTGCACAACATGTGGAGGCATATGCTATGGGCCTGCTTCAGAGTTCTATGACAACATATTACTTCGATTTGTAAGTAAAACTCATTATTTTCATATTGTATTTTATTTGATATCACAATTTTCAATTCTTTTGTAATTTATTTCTATTTAATTATATAACAAATTATGTGAACAAATATACAACTGGTGTCCCATGACACCCTAGAATCACATAGTCCTCCAATTGATGTTGATAACATTGATGCAGCGGTCAATGCTGCATATGGTTTTTGTTCTTCACCATTAACTATAAGAACTTTAATTTTTTATTTGTCATCGTTATTTACATATTTATAGTAGATATTGCAACATTCAATACATCCTAATCTAGATACAATATGTTTTATGCAGGGTGAGCAGAATGAGTTTGTGGAATCCCAGCCAAGTCCATCTTATGTAGAGGAAGATTCCCAGACGCAGGTATTATTTTAATTATGCTTTTAATAATTCAACATGTATTCTTTTAATTTTTACAATTTTTCTAATTGTATCTTTATGTTTTGTTATGTAGCATGATATCTTGATTGATGACCCACCTCTCCCCCCCTCCCAGGTACATGTATGTTTCTCTTTCTTTGAAAAAATCATTTTTTGTCCATGTTGTATATGTCTCGTTTTCTTTGTATTATCTGACATTGACATATGTTACTTTATGTAGACATCTATTGAGCCAGTGGTGCTTAACGAGCACCAAATCGAAGTTGTTGGCAACCCACCTCTCCCCACCACCCCCCCCCCCACTAGGTACATGTATGTTTCACTTTCTTTGAAAACATCATTTTCTGTCCATGTAGTATATATGTCTCGTTTTCTTTTTAGAATCTAATATTGACATATGTTACTTTATGCAGGCTTCTAGTGAGGCACCGATGCTTAAAGAGCACCAAATGGGTGACCCACCTCTGACCCACCAACATGTACGTTTATGTATCGCTTTCTTTTAATTGTGATTTTAATTATTCAACATGTACTTTTTAATTTTATTTAATTGTTTAGTTGTATATTTATCCTTTTGTACGTAGGAACATGTTTTTGATTATGCTGTCCAACAAGCGACCTTGTTCCCTAATGCATGTAGAAATCCTTTTATCCCGTTGACATTTGTTTGAACCACTAGTTACACACCTCCTCACATCCCCCAAGTATATTTATATATTTCTTATCTTGGTTATCTTGTTTTTTGTACATGAAAGTATCTTTTTCCTTGTTACCCCCATTGATATACTGGCATTGACATATATATTGTTTTATGCAGTTTGATAGTGAGTGAGTGGTTATTGAAGAGAACCAAATCGGGGTTATTTATATAATATGGTTATCTTCCCCTTCCCCCCCCCCCCCCCCCCCCCCCCACAAGGTACATGTATACCTCATTTTCTTTGAAAAGGTCATTGTCCCTCCATGTAGTGTAGTTTTATTTGTACATGCAAGTATGTTTTTTGTGAATGCATTGATATGCTAACATTGACATGTATATTATTTTATGGAGCTTGATAGTGAGCGAGTGGTGCTTGAAGAGCACCCAATCAGGGTCATTTCTCACCCACCTCCTCCCCCCCAATGTACATGTATATCTCGATTTCTTTGAAAAAATCATTGTCCCTCCATGTAGTATAGTTTTATTTGTAAATGCAAGTATGTTTTTCATGCACCCATTGATTTGTTGACATTGAAATATATATGAGTTTTTATGCAGCTTGATAGTGAGCAAGTGGTGCTTGAAGAGCACCCAATCAAGGTTGTTGCTCACCCACCTCTCCCCCTCCCAATGTACATGTATATC
>LPNX010650483.1:42281-120153 GCA_001517045.1 Pseudotsuga menziesii
GTTATATTGAATTGGAATTTGAACAATACTAACATACCATACCATACTAATATACCATACCATACTAACATAACATAGCATAACATGTACATGTGTTTATAGTTGGTTTTCAATTTGTTCATGTACATGTGTTTCTAGTTCCATCTCATAACCTCTCAAACCTAGTGATAACATGCAATTTGTAGTTCATGAAACCCTAGTCGGTTTTCAATTTCTTCATGTACATGTGTTTCTACTTCCATTTCATAACTTGTAAAGAGGTCATAAAACCCTAGTTCCATTTCATAACTTCTCAACCCTAGTGATAGAATTCAATTTGTAGTTTATGAAACCTTAGTTGGTTTTCAATTTTTACATGTACATGTGTTTCTAGTTCCATCTCCTAACTTGTAAAGAGGTCACTACACCCTAGTTCCATGTCATAACTTCTCAACGCTAGTGATAGCATGCAATTTGTAGTTCTTGAAACCCTAGTTGGTTTTCAATTTGTACATGTACATGTGTTTATAGTTCCATTTCATAACTTGTAAAGAGGTCCCTAAACCCTACTTCCATCTCATAACTTCTCAACCCTAGTGATAGCATGCAATTTGTAGTTCATGAAACCCTAGTTGGTTTTCAATTTGTACATGTACATGTGTTTATAGTTCTATCTCATAACTTGTAAAGAGGTCACTAAACCCTAGTTCCATCTCATAACTTCTCAACCCTAGTGATATGCAATTTGTAGTTCATGAAACCCTAGTCGGTTTTCAATTTGTACATGTACAAGCGTTTCTGCTTCCATCTCATAACTTGTAAAGAGGTCATAAAACCTAGCTCCATCTCATAGCTCCATCTCATAACTTCTCAACCCTAGTGATAGCATGCATTTTTTATTTCATGAAACCCTAGTTGCTTTTCAATTTGTCCATCTACATGTGTTTCTTGTTCCATATCATAACTTGTAAAGAGGTCACTAAACCCTAGTTCCATCTCATCACTTCTCAACCCTAGTGATAACATGAAATTTGTAGTTCATGAAACCCTATTTGGTTTTCAATTTGTACATGTACATGTGTTTATAGTTCCATCTCATCACTTGTAAAGAGGTCACTAAACCCTAGTTCCATCTCACAACTTCTCAACCCTATTGATAGCATGGAATTTGTAGTTCATTAAACCCTAGTTGGTTTTCAATTTGTACATGTACATGTGTTTCTACTTCCATCTCATAACTTCTAAAGAGGTCATAAAACCCTAGTTCCATCTCATAACTTATCAACCCTAGTGATAGCATGCAATTTTTAGTTCATGAAACCCTAGTTGGTTTTCAATTTGTACATGTAGATGTGTTTCTAGTTCCATCCATAACTTCTAAAGATGTCACTAAACCCTAGTTCCATCTCATAACTTCTCAACCCTAGTGATATCATGCAATTTATAGTTCAAGAAACCCTAGTTGGTTTTCAATTTGTACATCTACATGTGTTTATAGTTCCATCTCATAACTCGTAAAGAGGTCACTAAACCCTAGTTCCATCTCATAACTTCTCAACCTTAGTGATAGCATCCAATATGTAGTTCATGAAACCCTAGTTGGTTTTCAATTTGTACATGTACATGTGTTTCTACTTCCATCTCATAACTTTTAAAGAGGTCATAAAACCCTAGTTCCATCTCATGACTTCTCAACCCTAGTGATAGCATGCAATTTGTAATTCATGAAACCCTAGTTGATTTTCAATTTGTACATGTACATGTGTTTCTAGTTCCATTTGATAACTTTTAAAGAGGTCACTAAACCCTAGTTCCATCTCATAACTTCTCAACCCTAGTGATAGCATGCAATTTTTAGTTCATGAAACCCTAGTTGGTTTTCGATTTGTATATGTACATTTGTTTATAGTTCCATTTCATAACCTATATATAGGTCACTAAACCCTAGTTCCATTTCATAACTTCTCAATCCTAGTGATAGCATGCAATTTGTAGTTCATGAAACCCTAGTTGGTTTTCAATTCGTACATGTACATGTCTTTCTACTTTCGTCTCATAACTTGTAAAGAGGGCATAAGACCCTAGTTCTATCTCATAACTTCTCAACCCTAGTTATAGAATGCAATTTGTAGTTCATGAAACCCTAGTTGGTTTTCAATTTGTGCATGTACATTTGTTTCTAGTTCCATCTCATAACTTGTAAAGAGGTCACTAAACCCTAGCTCCATCTCATAACTTCTCAACCCTAGTGATAGCATGCAATTTGTAGTTCATGAAATCCTAGCTGGTTTTCAATTTGTACATGTACATGTGTTTCTACTTCCATCTCATAACTTGTAAAGAGGTCATAAAACCCTAGTACCATCTCATAAATTCTCAACCCTAGTGATAGCATGCAATTTGCAGTTCATTAAACCCTAGTTGGTTTTCATTTTGTATATGTACATGTGTTTTTATTTCCATCTCATAATTTGCAAAGAGGTCACTAAACCCTACTTCCATCTCATAACTTCTCAACCCTAGTGATAGCATGAAATTTGTAGTTCATGAAACCCTAGTTGGTTTTCGATTTGTACATGTACATCTGTTTATAGTTCCATCTCATAACTTGTAAAGAGCTCACTAAACCCTAGTTCCATCTCATAACTTCTCAAACCTAGTGATAACATGCAATTTGTAGTTCATGAAACCCTAGTTGGTTTCCGATTTATACATGTACATGTGTTTCTACTTCCATCTCATAACTTGTAAAGAGGTCATAAAACCCTAGTTCCATCTTGTAACTTCTCAACCCTAGTGATAACATGCAATTTGTAGTTCATAAAACCCTAGTTGGTTTTCAATTTGTACATGTACATGTGTTTCTAGTTCAATATCATAACTTGTAAGGAGGTCACTAAACCCTAGTTTCATCTCATAACTTCTCAACCCTAGTGATAGCATGCAATTTGTAGTTCATGAAACCCTAGTTGGTTTTCAATTTGTACATGTACATGTGTTTATAGTTCCATTTCATAACTTGTAAAGAGGTCCCTAAACCCTACTTCCATCTCATAACTTCTCAACCCTAGTGATAGCATGTAATTTGTAGTTCATAAAACCCTAGCTTGTTTTCACTTTGTACATGTACATGTGTTTCTACTTCCATCTCATAACTTGTAAAGAGGTCATAAAACCCTAGTTCCATCTCATAGCTTCTCAGCCCTAATGATAGCATGCAAGTTGTAGTTCATGAAACCCTATTTGGTTTTCAATTTGTACATGTACATGTGTTTCTAGTTCCATCTCATAACTTGTGAAGTTGACCCACCAATTCAATATTTGCATTGAAGTAAACTGAGAAAAACCCTAGTTTAAGAAATCAATGCACAATGAAGTCACTGGTCCTTGAAAACATGACTGAGAGGGCCACCTAGAGGTAATCACATGCCAGGAAACGAACGGAGTCGAGGGTTCTTTGATCCGAAATCCGGTTTCTGAGTTATGTCCAGTTGAAAGTCCCATGAAAATGTCATCCATGGAAACTTGGTGACTTTCGGTCCGGGAGCAAAAAACCAAATAGAGGAACAAAATTGCATGTTGTTGGCTCCTACAAGTTTGTATGGGCAAGGCTGATATGGGAACCCTACCAACACAACCATGGTCGAGGGTTTTCATGCATTGACTCACCAATGAAATATTTGCAAGATTTGACCCAACATTGTACTATAAATGTGCATTAATATAAAGAACATAAAAAAAGTGAATTTCAACAACTCAAGAGCATGTTATTTTCTAATTTCTATTTGTTGGTGTCTAAAGACACTATTTTGTTATTGGCATCTCCAATGTGCCATAGATGGTGTTTGTATCCTAGGCACATGAAAGGATAAACATTAGTACTCTCATAAGAAAATAAAGAGAACCCAATGAAAATGTGCAAACATGATTTATAGATAACTCACCTGAGGTTGTACGATCATGTTTATAGTGTCCAGTATCCTCTGATGAATGTTATCTCTATGAATGGTATCCATCAATCACAGGTTTATTACATTGGGAATAAACTAAGGCTAAATAATTGAAATTGTGCTTCAGCATGCAGTTTAAAGGTTAAATAACACACCTGACAATGCACTCAGACAAGTAGTCCATATGGATCATCTCTGCTGCCAATGGTGTCCATCAATCTTTTGTGTTGTATATGAGGTAGCAAGTATCATACATGTAACTTATTTTTGTGACCAAGTGTGTACAGCTTGTGTTTATACTAGCTATTAGGTTGGTGAAGTGGTATACAATAGCTCCTAGTCTATATCATGATATACATACCCACCCTTCCTTTTCTGTTGTGCTGCAAGTGTCAAGTACTCCCCTTTTATAACCATCGATCCAATTGGGAATTCAATATTTTCATCATATGTAATAGGTTCGAGAATGGTTTATTTCCCCTCTAAGCAATGTGCCAACCAATAGTCATAATCCCATTCATTATTTTTTGGGGCAACCACTGCATATATGTGACATGTGAAAGGAAATAGGTCGAGTTAACAATACATTTTTTAAATAAGGTCTTGCATTTATAATTTCTACATAAATTAAATTCTACTTAGGTCGAGTTAACAATACATAAATTAAATTTCTAATTTAGGTACTACTTATTTACTTTTTTGTACCTACTTGTATAAGATCCGATATGTGATCATATTTTATAGAAATATGTGTCTTATCATCTTCCAAATGATATATTTCATTAACCCCCTTGAAATTGATGCCAAGTGTCATTTGATCCCATGTATCAATTGTATCTGTATACTCACAATCATCCCATTCATCGATGCTATAGGAACTAAAAAAGAAATCCTTCAATCTTGTCCAAAATTATAGGGCCGAATTATCTAAGCTTCTAATTGAATGAAATTGTCAAGTTCCATGCACTGTGTTCACCCGATGTGTTTGGATCGGTCCACATTTTTCACCTCCCAAAATATTCTTTGCACTAGGTGTTTAGGCTTGTTTCTTGTTCTCCCATGACAGATTCACACCATTTCACTAAAGATGCAGCATCTCAAAGGCGAGCACCTGTAAACTTCATCTCTTCCCTTCGAAGGGCAGTTGTTATGCACGCATCAGCACCATCGTGCTCTCCTTTTCCATGACCAGTTTCAAAGTAGTTCCATATATGTGGCACCTTGTATTTTATGTGCAACAAACACAACCATTCAAATACACATGCATTCTTGAACTGTCTAGCACAACCATCTGACCAAATGAAATGACGATAAAATGGTATATCCATAGCTATCACATGATCATAGAATAATTTAAAGCAATGCTACACATAATGGATGTCATGGGTCTGGTCATCACTTACGTAAAAGTGACTTTCTTTCAGTATCACATGTTTCTATTAATTGCTATCTGGCCCATGTCGATACGTGATATGCACCATTATGCTCACCTGGTTTGAGTGATAGTATTGACTTTATATTTCATTTTGTGGTTGTATGGTGCAATTTTCTTCAAAGTCAACCACTGATAGTATTGTTCTGAGAGGGAAGGTGTTTCGGCATATTTTGAATTGCTCATCTTGCCACCGTCTCATATCGACATGTTGAATGTACTGTTGGATATTTCCACAAAACTCTGAAATAAAATCACATACTTGCACCCAGTGTAAAAATGTAAACAGTGTTATAAAAAAATGTAAAAATATGTACATGAATATTAATATGTCAATATTCAACAATTTACCTGTGAATTCACCAATTTAATCTTCCTGCTTTCTTTCCCATCATGTAGTTGATATGTCTTGTATTGATAGTTCTACTTTCTCGACAATTGTATTCCCGAATGCTTGATTTTCACTCTCGAGGATGCAATCAAACCACAATGATATCCCACCACAATTGTTGCAAGAACCCTCTACACATTGTTTTAAGTATTGTCTGCCCATCTTGCCTCGGACACATTATGCTATGGATGAAATATCTGGATGACATTGGCAGAACTGTACTTGAGCAATCATGTGCATGGTGAGGATGCAAAAAATGACATATATGTGCAAATGTATGGTAATATAGCTCAAACTCCATGTGGTATCTACAACAACAAGTGTTCTGGATGGTATTGATTCTAACATACCAAGGCTTGCATTTTCAAAAGATCTTTGCCCTAGCCTTAGCTCTACATGGGAAACTTTAGACATCTCAAACAATTGAGTTTGTGTCATGTCAAGATAATGTTTAACATGAGGTTCATTGTTTCTATAACCCATACATATTTTTAACACATCCTTTGTGTTAGAATAAGGCCTAGTTTTATCGTGCCAAAACGTGTGCACTAGGCCCTTCACTGCTTCGAGTAACTTCATGTCTTTGTGGGAAACCTACTGCTAAATGCCCATAATGTTTCTAGTTGTCCCTCTACATCAAGGATATCTATTCTTACTGAATATTTTTAAGTGTCTTTGGATGTAAAGGCACAATTTGTGACGTGCATTTAAGTAAACGACATTGTCTTGTGGATCTACTTAAAATTGATTTAGCCAATACACGGCGAGTCACATTCCAGTCCTGTGAACGAGTTTTTTTACCAATCGATATGAATGTAGCAATAATAAATTTAACAATGTGATTACTTGATTCAATATTCTTCATTGTTTTTATGCCTAAATTTCTTCTAACAAATGCCATATTTCTAGATTTGAGCAAAGCTAAAAACAATTGGCATTTATTGGCTTCGGATTTGTTATCAAAATATTGTTTAATTATTTGAGAACAATGGCAAACGATAGTGCGTTTATCCACCTTACCTTCCATGGAATTCAATTCACTCTCATCCACTTGTATGCATTTAGGAGTTCTCTCTTGTTTTGATGCGAAATTTCTTGCCATTTGAAATGTTGGAGTGACATTTACATCCACTACATGCTAACAACTTCGATTAGGAGGTTGAACCACCGACCATGGTTGTTGCTAAGTCACATTTGCATTGGGAGTAACATAATTATTGAACTTTTCACAAGATTGTCTATTTACTAATGGATCAATAATATCATCTCCCATATAACCAACGTCCTTTAATGTTGCATTATCTTCCTTAGCCTCTACGTCAAGTATCTGTTTAGGGGGAATGGGAACTATTTGCTCATCCAATGAATGTTGATGATTTCTTGAATCTTCTCTCTTTTTTTCTTTTTCTTTTTTTTTTTAATTTTTAGTTTCTTTCGGTGTAAGCACCTTCCTCGCTGACTTTTGATCTCTATTATGTACATTCCCCATTGAAATCCACCCAAACTTGTACAAAACCTATGGATTTGTGCAAGTAATGATTAAATTGCAGGTTGAACAGTTCTCTGTGTGCAAGTTCAGAAGAATTATATCTTTTGCTACAGTAAACCTAGCCCATAGCACAAAACCCAACATTTTTTATATAACACATATCGCATATGCAATATATTACATATGTGATTTAGTGCATATCAAATATGAAACTTGACTTATCCATGCTTAGATACTAGTTACCCATTCATGAGATACCACTTATATATATATATATTGATTATTTCTAATTTTAAATGACCGCCATAAAATCAATCTCTACAATCCTAGTGCATATATGAAAAAACATAGGTGGTAGTCCACCCTAAATCTCAAATAAAAACGTCTATATATATATATATATATATTGATTATTTCTAATTTTAAATGACTGCCATAAAATCAATCTCTACAATCCTAGTGCATATATGAAAAAACATAGTTGGTAGTCCACCCTAAATTTCAAATAAAAACATCTATGGATTGAAATATGTTAAACTTCTATAACCTTACAATGGACCCCATACCAATGATTAAGACCTCCAAACCTATCACTGGACCATGGTAGTGTCTATAGAACTATATCTTGTCTGGAAATATTCATAGTGGTTCCTATATGACCATGGTCAACGCCTCCTGAACAATTTTCAATGCATAAAATAGACTAATGGCACATATATCCCATATTATGGCTAAATATCCCCTTTAAAGGACATGTGTAGTGGTTTAAGACTTATTTCTATTATACTATTGTCCCATTACCATGGTTAAGACCCTAAGACCCATCCTTAGTGCATAAAACCTCATAATGACACTCATATCCCACTAAAGGCCAAATATTACATCTATAAGGCATGTGTGTTGATTTAGGGACTTATTGTCTACTCTTCCATGATTATAGTCAATGTCCAGAGACCCATCCCTCCCATCCAAAAACCTATAGTGGCACCCTTATCCCATGATAATACCATTCAGACTCCCAATATTCCATCTAAACGGTCTATGGGGTGGCTCATGACCCAACATTACATTGGTTAAGAGGAGGGGGGAGTCAAAGGAGGGAGAGGAAGGTGTAGAGGGAATCATGGGAGGGAGGGGTGGGTAAGGGACATATATGGGGGGGTGAAGGGAGGAGAAATATAAGGGGAAGGGAGGGATGGGTATGGGAGAGAGACAAGGGTGGGATGGAGGGAGGACAAATATAAAGGGAAGGGATCAGTGGGAGGGAAATAGATATATGTGGGAGGGAGGGCCCTGGGATCTTAGACATTGTCAAGGGATGAAACCTCTACTTTAGGCCCTGAATGAAGCTTCTAGGCATCTAGGACCACTAATAACACCTTAAACCACCATATGTTACCTCTTGACACCATTCTTAGCTTTGTGTGTGAGCATTAACTCCATTAGGTTGTTTTAATCACTAATGATGGGTTTAGAGACATTTGACATGGTTGAGCAATCGCGAAACCCAAGTCGTAGACACTAAAGGAAGCTTCTAGGGATCCAAAGGAAAGAATAATGTATCAAGCCACCACACATGACCTCTGTAGGGGGTCTTTAGCCTTAGATTAGGGATATGTGATTGATTGGTGATTTTGTTTACAATAGTTATGGGTAAGATGTTGATCAGTTGAGATTTTGTTCTTAAAGATAGTGAATTTATTATATAAATGGTGTCGAAAGGGTGTTTTCAAAGTAATGGGGGTGAGTTGATTTTCATGTGATAGTTGTTCATCGATGTATGTATATGTACTATCCATATAATAGAACATATCATCTTGTACCAGAATTCTTCAAACAAGTGTGTGGCCATTGGTGTAATGAGTGTTTATGTGTGTATTAAATATTTCGACGGTTTTCAATATTTAGTAATGAGATTTCTCCCATTTTCAAGATTTAGTTATCAGTATTTATAGTAATCCATTTGATACTCCATACAGTGTGGCCCCTCTGGAATAACATCTATAAAATTTGAAAGATGAAGGATTTTGTGGAGTCCACATAGCCCGATGCTTTCTTCTTTCTTGATAGTCGCTGTCAATTTCAATTACTCATGGAACTCGTGTCTAGGATTTTGACGTGTCAGCTTATGTCATAGGAATCCATGAACATGAAAAACAACTCAAATGACTAGCCATGACCTCTTGAAGTTACCCTTTCCTTCGTAATGGTACCATCACATCCACTATGTTAGGGCCCTGAGACCCATAACTATTGTAAAAAAAATCACCAACCAATTGCATATCCCTAATCTAAGGCCAAAGACCCCCTAGAGAGGTCATGTGTGGTGGCTTGATACATTATTCTTTCCTTTGGATCCCTAAAATATTACTTTAGTGTCTACGACCTAGGTTTCATGCTTGCTCAACCATGTCAAAGGTCTCTAAACCCACCATTAGTGATTAAAACAACCTAATGGTGTCAATTCCCACACACAAAGCTAAGAATGGCCTCAAGAGGTAACATATGGTGGTCCTAGATGTGTAGAAGCTTAAGTTAGGGCCTAAAGTAGAGCTTTCATCCCTTGACAATGTCTAAGACCCTAGGGCCCTCCCTCCCACTTATATTTATTCCCCTCCCACCAGTCCCTTCCCTTTATATTTTCCTCCCTCCATCCCCCCTCATATATCTCCCATACCTACCCCTCCCTTCCCCTTATATTTCTCCTCCCTTCACCCCCCCCATATATTTCCCCCACCCATCCCTTCGTCCCATGATTCCCTCTACACCTTCCTGTCACATACCCCAATTTTATAAAATTATGTAAATTGTTTTATTATATTTCTAAGACATTATGTTAAATTTAATCCTAAGTAGGGATTGATGACTCAGCAGAGTCAACAGAAATGGAGTGTAATTCAGAATATTTTATTATTAATAAATAAATTATGGAGACAACAGCATGGGAGAGCTGTTAAAAAGAGGTTACTGGTCAAACTGGTGGATGGAACTAGGTGGAATGGCAAAAGACAAGTGGCAGCATCCTCAAACACTTCCTAAGTTGCAGGTGGCAACTTCCCTATATTTGGGGTCATGATTCCCCAAGAAAGTGGAATCAGAGCAGGTGGCTCATTAAATAACAGTTAACCCAACAAAGACCTAGGGAATCTTTTAAAAGTACTCAATGAAGAGAGCTGAGGCTGCTCAGACATTTTCCAGAGAGAATTCATTCAGGAGAATGATATTCAGGAAATTCATCGAGGAAAAAGGGAATTTAGGAAGGAAGTTGTTTGGAGAGGATTGCTGCAGTAACTTGGTTTATTACAGCTTTTTAGCTGGGAGAACTTGCTGACAAGTTCTGGGTTAATACTGAGTTTGAAGACTAGTATTTGACTTTGCTACACCTAGTTCCAGCCAGGGAGACCAGAGCAAGCTCGAGGGTCCTGAGGAGTTGCTATTTGAGTGCTCTCGAGGAGTTGGTAGGGAGGAACGGCCTCCCATTGCTGTTGTTGTCCACAGCTTAAACAGGTTCTAACACTTGACTGTCTATGATTTTAATAAACTGTAAATGGTAGAATGTTATGATATGAATGTTTTACTGGTTTAGTGAATTAGATGTTTTTAGTTCATCAGTATTAAAATCTGTTGATGAGAAATAATGACCCTCTGTGTTTTTCCACCTCTGGGTTTTACCAGACAGTACTCTAGCACAGGGGTAGAATTATAAAAGATGTATGATGAGATTAAAGAATAGTAAATTGTTCTTTGTTTAATATCAGAAGAAATTATCTATTTTGCTGACAGCTGCTTATACTCATAGGTAAAAACTTTTCCTTCGAACAATCTATCCTTCTCAGTAATCCTATTTAATGGAAAAGAACGGGAAGAATGTAAAAGTTGTGCTAAGAAAGGAAAGACTAAGTGTATCTGCTGTAGACCTTATAATTGTTTTCTTCCAGTTTGAAAGAATTTAACTTCTTATGCAGAAAAGACAACACTGATAGTAGGAGTAAATAATTGTGATTTAGATTCTACAGTTAAGACCTGATGGTGTTAGTTTGTATTTACGGTTTAGGATACAGTTATTTATTTACTAATTTCTCTTTTTCAGTTGAGCTCAAATATATTACAGAGCTGTTAACCTCTTTCTTAAGTAGTAACTGAAGGTTATTTTTATGTATATATATAAATGAGGGTATAAGATAAAACTTAAGTAGTACTGTATGTATTTTACATACATATATACAAACATCATAGCTAATAGGATGATATAGATTTAAAGTAACCATGGAAACATTGGTATACACAAAAGAGATAATATCTTCATCATATCATTCACAATAAACTTATATTACTTACAATATAGAAGTAATACTAATGTTACCCATAAGGTAATAATCTCTTTATACTAATTATACAAAGTAAATAACAATACATGAGAACCTTATAATTAAAGGAATAAAATGAGAATATAAAGACCCTACTTAAATAAAAGGGTATAAAGTATAAGTTAAAAATTATACTTCTTAAAAATTAGTAAATCACGGTAACAACTATGGACAACACCCTGGAGAGTAAATCTAATGAACAGTAAGTAGTAGAAAATACTTAAACCTCAGATTAATTTTAAATGGAGAATTAACTTTTGTTACTTTGCATAAATATAAAAGAACCTAAGCAGAAGTAATGACAAAAGTAATAATTATTACAGAGAGAATAACACACTGGTTATAATCAATGATATGGATATCCTATTAATTTCTGTTTATAAATTTATATTATTTGGAAATTACAGTATTTATTTAGCTTCTCTCATTAGTAGAGATTTCAGTATAAAAACCTGTAACCTGTTTGTACAGTCAAAGACTTTGGACTGTCATTAAAAACCTTAAAAGATGATATAGTTTATCAATGTAACACTTATAACAATTTATAAAAATAATATCAACCTGTATATTATTAAAATGCAGAAAAAGAAACTCTACCAGCATTTACCACGAGTAAATAACACAAAGTAAACCAAGTATTTTATCAAGTTACAGAAGTTAAAAGTATCGAGGACAGATAGGCTTATTAAGCCATTTTAACACAGTAACTGTTTCAAAACTGCACAGTAATATAATATTAACTTAAGGAAAGTAGCAGGAACAGTATGAATGGGTAATATAAATAATTTTTAATACTACTAGGTTACATATAAATTTCTATACTTAAAAATGGAGTAACTATTAGTTACTCAAAGTACTTCACCATAATTTAAAATCAAGCAAATAGAGCCACAGTTTGCTGGTCTTGTCAAGTGGATCTATTTAATGTAAATTATCTAAATAATTTACAGTTATATTATTAACCTAAGAAAATTTCCCAAGATCATAAAATACTTCTTTTACAACGATGCTCACAGAGTATGTTTATATTAATACACGTAAACAAATAATTTAATAACTTGTAGTAAAACCTTGTAAGCACGCGAAATCAAAAGAGGTTGTTAACAAATTATATATATTAAGTTAGGGTTTAAAACCCTGTAAATATATGACATTTAACCAAAAATGGAATTGAGGGTTTCTAAGCCCATATACCAAGTTATCTTTCAACTTGATTTTACACAGTAAAAGCTGAGTGAAGGACTACTGAAGCCACGGCTTCTACAAGGTGTTTAAAAACACAGTTTTAATGTACACGACGACTAGAGTTAGAGCGCCTGTAAGCAGCTCAAGGGTTTTTTTATAACTATGAGAGTAAGCCACAGTACGAAGTATTAAATAAATAACAACCCTAAAGGAAGCAGTTCATGACAGCATAACCCTTTTTGTTCCGGATGAACCAAGAAAAGAGGAATGGCCATGGTTAAAAACCAGGCTTACCTGTAACCTCGAACCGCCGTTGTAACCTCGCACAGCCGAGTAGAGGAAGAGGTCAACCTGCAACAAGAAAAATGCATTTCAAACCCTATTAGTAATGATTTCTAGTTTGCACTAAAGTAAATCAATAAATAAATTAAGGACTGTCAGCCCTCTTACTAGAAAATGGTGGTAAAGCTTGATCACCATCGAACTATGCCTCAACCTCGAATGTCAGCAGGAAATCCATCCGTGGAAGGGAGCAAAGAGTTAACTGAACAGTATACATCCAAATGCTATTCCAAGGTTTATTATTTCAGCATTCACGAAGGAGTAAAGGCGTTTTCAGTCAAGGTTTTGGACAGGGCAGGCTGCCTTAGAGTGGAGTAACGACATTGCTTGGAAGCATTCACAGCTGAGAAAGGAAAGCCTGAAGGCAACGGGAGAATGGCAGTCTAGGGTTTGGTTTCAGCCTTTTATTAGTCTAACGCTTGGATAAGGGATGGCCACGTTAGTTTGTAATTTTCTTTTAAAAAAAAACGATGTGGGTATTTTTGGATAGTTCGAACAGTCCAGTGATCTTCAAAATGATTGAGTAACGACATTGCTTGGAAGCATTCACAGCTGAGAAAGGAAAGCCTGAAGGCAACGGGAGAATGGCAGTCTAGGGTTTGGTTTCAGCCTTTTATTAGTCTAACGCTTGGATAAGGGATAGCCACGTTAGTTTGTAATTTTGTTTTTAAAAAAAAACGATGTGGGTATTTTTGTATAGTTCGAACAGTCCAGCGATCTTCAAAATGATTGCCAATCATTTCGACTTATCCAAAGTTCGTTTATTTTAACACATACGTAGTATGAAACCCATAATTGCATGTCACAACTTAAAACTTGCGAGTAATCATTAAGAACATGAGAGACTTTACGACCTTATGATTATGCTTATGTTTTACATTAAAAAGTATGTCTTCACATAGGTGTCGTAACCAAAACTCCTTGCATATCTTTTTCCTTCACTACCACGTTATCAATAACCGTTAAAATCATCAAATGTTCAAGGTCTTATAAAGTATGACCCAAGGGAAGAAGAGTAAGGATTTTTTCCTTAGTAATAATTTAACTTATACTCTTTACATAAGTTCTCTTATATAATATAAGTTTTCACAAAGTATTATTTTTCATAAAAAGTGATAAGGGCTTTATAAAGCATAACTTGAAAGACGATGGATAATGATATTTGTCTTGATACAAATGTTACTTCGATTATCCTAGTAATTTAACAATCATGGTAAACTTATCTTTTAACCAAGTATATTGTTTATGCAAAATAACTAAGGAGGCTATTATGGTAAAGGAAGATAGAGTGTAATGGTTTAGATAATCCATAGATTTAAAACTTTATATGTGATTTAGTATTTAATCTATCTTTGACTTACTAACCCATGTCTAGAGTGGTAAATACAATAACCCACTTTATTTATAAACTTGAAATATCTAAGACGAAGAGTTTTAGAAGTTCACCTTAGAAAAGACCTTTAAACTTAAATTGTCTTAGACTTGGTTATAAGCCAAACATCGAAACGAATGATTATTTTGGTTTTGATCATTCTACAATTTTTATGGAATCATTGATAACATGATTATGGGGTGGGAGTAATATACTTTTGATTAATATGAAGGCTATTTTTCTATACCATTAGCTCTATTGCATGTATAGAGCATACTTTTGGGTCTTTTTAAGAAGTTATAGATTTATTCTTAGTAACCTTGATGTTCTGAATCAAATGTTCTTAAATACTAGGATTTTTCACATATGAAGGTGAAACCCTTTAAGGGTTATCAAGGTAAGGGTTAACCTTGGAAACTGAATGAATCAATGTAATACATATAAGACCTGGTAGGACAGAATAGGTTTATTCTTTATCATTGGGTAAGTTAAATTTTGATAACAGTAAATTATTAATCTCTTTCTTTATACACTTTGCTAAGTAAGAATAATGGTATCTTTCTTAAGTAAAAACTGCAGATTATCGTTTTCTAAACATAAACGATCTAATTCTAAAGATCTTTGGCACTGACATTTAGGTTAGAGATCAGACAGTTCAGTAATGTAAAGAACTATAATTCTACATCTGCAAGGATAAAAAGAAGAATAGATACTGAAATTTACCTCAGTAAGCAGTGTTTTGTGTTTAGCCACTAATGTTCACTAAACTTGTTTTGCAAACAAAAACTTGTACTTAAAAGACTTTAGAATTTTAATTGCAGCAGCCAAATCTCTTTCCCTGTAATCTGTAAGGAAAGAAGAAACTTTCTACATTAGCTCGAAAGCTAAGTAAGCTCAATTTTTGCTTGACAGCCCCCTTATGGTTGCAAGAAGAACAAAATCAGTAAAGCTGAAAAGAACTGTTCTACTACTAATAATAACTAGCAATTATTGATTTTCAATAACAGTTAACTAACCAAACATTTAGTGACTGCAATTATTAAAATAATATACATTTGAAAAATTTTAAATTTTTCGGAAAATTTGGGGTTAAATGACACTTCCTCTCCCTCCTTTGACCCCCCCCTCTTAACCAATGTAATGTTGGGCCATGAGCCACCTCATAAACTGTCTTGATGGAATATTGGGAGTCTAAATGGTATTATAATGGGATAAGGATTTCATTACTCTTTTTTGCTCTCGTACCAAATTAGTTAAGCAAAAATGCATATGCGTTATAACGCATATGCAATATGAATCACCTATGCGCTATATCGCATATGCAATATAGCGCATATGCGATATAGCACATATGCGATATGAATAAGCTATAACACATATGCATGTTTTAAAAATTTAAAAACTTGGTGGGAATAAGGTTTGGCATTATGTTCAGAATTTGCTTTGGACTACCGAACCTTTTGGCTAGGACAAAAAAAACAGGGCTATTGCCTGTCTTTTAGAATTCTATCAATATGCTCAGTTACGATGTCGTGTTTTACTTTGACAAAAAATATTTTTTTTATGAAAATTTAGAATATTGTAAAGTACCATCTTATGATTCTGAATATGTAATTTTTTCCTTCAAATGTATGTTTTAATTATTTATTATTATTATTCTAAATGACACACGTTAGTTTTCAAAAATAGATACATCGATTGTTTTTTATATAACTTTTGATTACCTTCACCATTTTCCAAGAAAACTATATGGTGCAATAGAAGAGAGCGAGCTTTACAATATTATATATAGAAATCAACGATTTCATTAACTTTTGCCTCTAAAGTGTTGCACCCGCACAAAACGTTTTCATTTCGAGCTTTTCTGATTTCAATAATTTATAACAAAAAAAATAATTCATGAAACAATATTAATAAATAGTGTTTCACTAGGCCCATATGTCCTTTACATGTCTGCAAGATTTTATACAAAATTGACATCATTTACCTCATATATTGCTGCCCACACAAACATATATGTTATGATGTGCTGAAATTTTGAAAACCCAATTTAACGGAAACTAATTTTATAATCATTTACGCACATTTTTTCTGTATAAATGTTATATTTTATGAAAGCTGATTCAATTACCTATCTTTTGTTTTTTACTTCATCTTCAAATACGTTACGGAAGTACCTCTAATTCTCACTAAAGTCAGAGGTTCCAGGATTTTCCAGTATTATGTGGCATCTAAAGTGTCTTTAAAAGAGTCCATGATTGTGCATCACCCCATATATATTATAAAAAAATCTAAAAATTTAATTGCACAGAAAAAAAGAAGCATATGTATGTAAATACATATAAACATGCTAACACAATTTTATTAAATAAAATTAACACAATTATATTAAATAAAACTAGCCTTTAAATATGAAAGAACCATAACTTAAAGTGGATTAATATATAAAAAAATATTTTATATATATAGGAAGAGGCACGTTAATGGGTGGCTTTAACGAAGATTGAGAATATGAATATACATGTGAAAATGGAAGGGATTAATTAAAATTAGGCTAATTAAAATCAGTCATATTAAAATAGCTATGGACTAAAAAGACTTAAAAGTATAGTCTAATAGTATTCGAGAGAAATAATATAAAATGCAATAATAAATAGGCAAAAAAAAACTTGAAAAAAAAACTTTGTTATATATGAAAACATATGTAAAGTCAAATTACGATTTTGGTATATTATTCAAATTAGCATTAATATAAAGTTAAATAAAGTCAAAGCATATCGAAAACAATAGTACCATGACATTTTAGAAACTAATAAAAGAATAAAAGTTTTATGGGCAGGATTTTCTTCACTTTTGCTAACTCCTCTATCTTGTGGATGGAACAACTCCCAACTAACCACCCTCTAGTTATAAAGGCATTTTTTTTTATATTTGGAGGTGAAATTAATACAGGGGACTCACATTGTAATCCACTTGATTATGCAACGATGAAGTTGTTGTGTCTTTATCTGTTCGGTTGAGCTATAATTTTAGCACCAAACATAACCACTTGCAACCGCCCAAGGCGGGGGATGTGTCTCTTTGCACGGAAAAAAGAAGGAAGGGAGTGACTCTGTGTGGTGATGTCCTCTCATGGAGGTTTTGACCTGGTATTAATGGTTAGAGAGCCCAGCCTTTAATCTATTTTTTTTATTTAATGCAAAAAACTCAGACTTTTAAGTTAAGTTTGTCATAATACTCAGACACAGTTAAGTTTGTCAGACTACACGGGTAATTTGAAAATGATGGACAAATAATAATAAATAATAAGAGAAAATAATGAGTTTGGGAATCTAAACTTAAATTGAGAATAGAAATAATTGTAATATTTATAATTCAAACTTAATATGTTGAAGCACTTCCTCTGCCACGTCATCATGCTCAACATTCAACAAAAGCTTGACATTATTCTCGATGGTTCCATCTTGCAATTCATTCTCAACAAATTGAACATCGCGACTGCTGATTAATTTTCTTGCAATAGGATCATACAACTTGTATGTTTTTTTTTTCTTCAGAGTAAGAAAAAAAGATACATTTATGTCCCTTCTTATCTAGTTTCTTTATCATCTCATCTGGAACATGAGCATATGCGACAAAACCAAAAAAAATTAAAAGAGAAACATTGCGATCCATACCTGTCCATTCTTCTTGAGTAACTTTGTTCTTCATGCTCTTTGTCGGACACTAGTTCATAATATATACAGTAGTTGACTGCTTCAACACAATATTCATTTGGAAAATTCTTGGTTTCCATCATGTTGCATGCCATATCCATAATGGTTATGTTCTTTCTCTTTGTGACACCATTCTACTGAGGTGTATACCGCATAGTGAATTGCTTGCGTATGCCATGGGTATTGAAAAAATTAGGAATTCATTTGAGACATATTCACTGCCTCTATCCATCCTTAATATTTTGATGCTATGTCCACTCTGGTTCTCCACGAGTTCCTTAAACTGTTGAAAACAACTAAATGCATCAGATTTATGTTTTAGAAAATATACCCATGTTTTTCTTGTGTAGTGATCAATAAAACTAAGAAAATAATTGCGGCCACCCATGGATGATGTCTGCATCGGCCCACAAATATCAGAGTGCACCAGCTCAAGTGATGTGTGAGCACTGTATGAATTTTCAATTGGAAAAGTATCTCTATGTTTATTGCCAAAAAAGCATCCTTCACAAAATCTTTGGTTTGTCGATCAATGGAAATCCTTTAACCATATTATTTGTGTGCAGTAGCTTCAACCCACCAAAATTTAGATGTCCAAATCTAAAATGCCACATCTAGGACTCATCCTGAACTTCTACTTGAAATGTTGCCTGAAAATCAATGTTATCATTTCCTTTCTTGTCGTAGTGCTTGTCTGCTAGTTTGCTTTATGCCTTGAATGCAGCTCCTGAATTTTCCTTTCCTTTCATGTTTGGAATTATCCTCAAAGGAAAAAATGATTTCTTGTCCTTGGTACTTTTATTATCAGTTGGTTGCATAGATGCTTATCTTTAATCAAAAAATCATTATCTTCCACGAAAACTCTGTAACATTTTTGTATCAGTTGTCCAATGGTCAAATTTTTTTGTTTCAGTCCTTCAACATGATAAAAATCAGGCATGATCTTTCACTCTCCCTGTTTGGTTAGAATACCAACAGTACCTTTTCCCAAAACAATGACTTGGACATTATCTCCAAGTGTTACATAAGTTTGAATTGATTTATCTAGACTCGAAAAAAAACTCGAGGGTGTGTGCAAGAAGATGAGGGACCTTTTAGATGCAATCCTACTTTTAGGAAACACGATCACGATACATAAAATTACAACGCGCTTGTGTTATTTAATGCTAGGTTTCGTGAATATTGATCCTGACATGTCATATAACACATAGGATAGGCTAATCAAGACATGCATGCATTTTGTAGTTACAAAACATGCACATGTTTTATAGTTCAAAAACGTGCACAGATTATGGAGAAGCAAAACATGCACGTGTTTTGGAGAATCAAAATGTGCACGCTTTATGGAGAAAAAAAAAAGTTTTGGTGCATGGCTAGGAAAATGAATAAAAACAATACTTTGCATCATCACGAATTAGGACCTATAGTAATATTTTAGCATTATCAAGAACAACATCTCAAACAACCATGCCTAACCTCCCACGAGCATAATTTTTCTTTGTGGTGTATTATGGGCACCATTAGGAGGCTTTAAGACTTAAGTATCGGTCATAGTCCCTTGACCATGCTTGGGGAAGGAAAATCAAGACTTAAGCCCTAAAGGTAGTTTTTAAGGCTTGAGGTCCATGAACAAGGCATCAAACTTGCACATAGGACCTCCATATGTGATATTTTGCATCTAAGAGAGAATATGTAGTGCATTAGAATTCTCTTAGCACTAGGAACATATCCATAGACATGGTTGAGGGAGGAAACCTAGTCCTTAGGCCCTAAAGGAACCCTATAGACACATAGGACCAAGAAAAACACCTCGAACAAACACACATGATCTCTTAAGGGTATCCTCAACCTTTAAGTTGGGATATTGTCATGATTAGGTTTTTTTAGCATTAGATATGGAGGATAAGGTGATAATCATGGTTGGTACATAAAGCTTTAATTTTAGGTTGTAAACCAACTTTTAGGGCTCAAGGTCCATGACCGACACCTTGAATCACCATAGATGACCTCTTAAGTTGATAGTTTTGTTTTGAATGGGGATATGGGAACCATTAAGGGTTTCTAAGTACTATGTATGTATCTTGGGACCTTAGACATAACAAGGGGAGGAAACCTAGGCCTTATCCCCCAGAAGATGCTTATAGGTGACATCTAGAGCCAAGAATGATGTGTTGAACAACCTCAATAGAGCCTTCCATGGTATCATTTACCTAGAAATGGGGATACTATTTCCATTAGAACATTTTTAGCACTAAGTATAGATATTGGGCTCCTTGATATGGGAATGGGGTAAACTTGGTCCTTAGGCCTTAAAGGAAGTTGCTAACCATCTAGGGCCAAAATCGATGCCTCCAACCACCATGCATGACGTTTAAAGTGAATCCTTTGAATCTTAATGGGGATATGCATGCCATCATCATTTTTTTACCACTACGTATCCATCTCAAGGACATGAACATGGTCATGGGAGGAAACTATAGACTTAGTTCCTAACTAAATCTTCTAGGCATATAAGGATAGGAAGGATGCCTTAAAAAATCACACATGGCATCTCATAGGTATATTTGGACTATGAATATGGATGTTGGTAGAACTAGGTGGTTTTGAGTAGCAAGTATGGGACCTCCGATACATTATTGAGGGAATATGCTCATGCCTTAGGCCATAATGGAATATTTGAGGAACCCATCTTAATGAACAATTCCTTGAAGCACCACACCTGACCTACTCAAGGTATGCTTGGTCTCCAAGAAAATATGCACATTCCTTTATGATGTGTTGAGCATTAGATATGGGTATTAAGGCCTCAACATGGAATGGAGGAAATCCAAGACTTGATCCCTAATAATATTTTTGGCATGTATGGATATGCATGTGCCTTACTCGCTATCCCTCTATGCCTTACTCACCATCCCTCCCTACCTTTGTATTTACATCTCTCTCTATCTTGATGTGTTTGTGTGTCTCTCCCTCACTCCCCATCTCTCATAACCTCTCTCCATATTCTTTATACCTCCCTCATTATCCCTCCCTACATCACTCTCTCTCTCTCTCTCTCTCTCTCTCTCTCTATTTCTCCCATATCCCCCATCTCTCGTTGTTTCTCACCCCTCCCCCTCTCTCTCCCACACAATCTCTCTCTCTCTCTCTATGTTTGTGTGTGTGTGTGTCCATCCCCCCCCTCTCTCTCACAACATTCATCTCTCTCTCTATCTCTATGTGTGTGTGTCCCTCCCTCACTCCCCCTCTCTCATAACCTCTCTCCACCTTCTCTATACCTCCCTCACTATCCATCCCTCCATTACTCTCTCTCTATCACTCACCCATGCGCCCCCTATCTCTATCACTCACCCCTCCCCCTCTCTCTCCCACATAATTTCTCTCTCTATATCTCTATGTATGTATGTCTGTGTGTCTCTCCCCCTTCTCTTTATCTATGTCTATGTGTGTGTTTCCCTCCCCCTTCTCTCTATCTATGTTTATGTGTGTTTGTCCCTCCCCCTTCTCTCTATCTATGTCTATGTGTGTGTGTCACTCCCTCACCTCCCCTCTCTCATACCCTATATCCACCTTATATATTCCCTCCCTGACTATCCCTCCCTAAATATCCTTCCCTCCATATCAATCTCTCTATCATTCACTCCTACTCTCTCTCTCTCTCGCTTTGTTGCTCACCCCTCCCTCCCTCTCTCCCACAAAATATCTGTGTGTGTGTGTGTGTCTCCTCCCTCTCTCTCTATCTCTATGCATGTGTGTGTCCCTCCCTCACTTCCTATATCTCATAACCTATCTCGACCTTCTCTATACCTCCCTCACTATCCTTCCCTCCATCACTCTCTCTATTTCTCACCCCTCCCCCTTTGTTTCTCACCCATCCCCCTCTCTCCCACATAATATGTGTGTGTGTGTGTACCCCCTTCTCTCACAAACTCCCTCTATATTTCCCTCTCTCTCCACCTTCTGTTTACCTCTCTCACCATTCCTCCCTCTATCACTATCTCCCTCCCTTCTCCCTAAATTACCAGCCCTCCATTCCATTATCCTTCTACCCTATCCTCTCTTTGTCTCAACTTGTATCCCTCCCTATCTCTTTTCACCACCCCTCTCCATGTTTCTCTCTCTTCATTTCTTAACTCTCCAGCCTTTATCTTTGACACCATCTCTCTCTCTCACTCGCGCTCTCTCTCTCTCTACATAATTCTCTCTCTCTCTCACTCGCGCTCTCTCTCTCTCTCTCTACATAATTCTCTCTCTCTCTCTCTCTCTCTCTCTCTCTCTCTCTTATACTCCCTTCCTCCATGTTTTCAACTTATCCCTTCTCCTCAACCTCCTGCCTCATTATGACCCCTATTCTTTGTTTTATCGCATATCATTCCCCTCTCTTCAATTTCCCCCTCCTTTGCCTCTCTCCTCCAACACACCCTATTACTCCTTTAATACTCCATATCCACCTTTCCATTCACCAATACTCTCTCTCATCAAAACATCATCCACTTCCTCCCCTCCATCTTATCCCCCTTTCTCACTCAAGTCTCGCGTACTTCTTCTAACCCTATACATATTTGACATTTCTTCTGCTCCTAATAGTGCTCTCAATCCCCACTCCCCTTCATCCTTGTAACCCATCATGTTCCCATTCCATTCATCTTTTTCCACTTGAATTTACAACATCCTCCTAGGACCTTGACCCTTCTCCACCCCCTATCAACTATTAACCATCCCCACTTGAACTTCCAACATGCTCATAGGCCCTTTACCCTTCCTTACCCCCTCTAAACTATTAATCGTCCCACCTAAACTTCCAACATCCTCCTAGGACCTTGACCCTTCCACACCCCCTCTCAACTATTAATCATCCCCACCTGAACTTCCAACATCCTCGTTGGCCCTTGACCCTTCCACACCCCCTCTCAACTATTAACCATACATTTGATGTCTTACATAGTGTTAGATTTTTTGCTTTGCATAATGCACACATGTTATAGAACTACATAATGCACACGTGTTTCGTAACCCCTTAGATAAATATAAAGCAAAAATATATTTTAAACATCCAAAGAAAATGTTGAAAAAACATTCATAAATAATATTCATTTTCACTCATTTTCGAGTGAAAGAGAAAGGAAACTATCCAAGTTTAGAAATATTCCTAGTTTATACACTTCTTACCAATTTGACAATAAATAGAATCTCTACCACAATTCCAGTAAATTATCAACAGAACCTTAGGTTGTTCAAAAGTGGTACTTGTGAAATTTTAAATCCCAAATAAAGAAAAATACTAGGATACTAATGCATATCATAGGAAAAAAACATTTGCCAAATAATAGAGGATGGGTTTGTATCACATCATATCTATGTTGCAATTGAGCATACTATTGTTAAATAACTGGAAGGTAATACCGCTTTCTGTATTGACTAGAAGGAAGATTAAAATTCTTCCTCGATATATTCTTATTTATTTATAAATGACCCTCATCATGTTTCAAGATTCTATTCTGAGTCATCGTTTTCCATCCCATATTCATTATAGTTGTTATTATTTATACTAGGAAAGTTATTCTGCAAGGTTATACTAACCATGGAGTATTAACTTACAAAAGAACTTGGGATAATGATTAAGTAATCATGTGGGTTGAGATCCCCTTGTTTGGTAAGAACTCTTTTAATTAGGTAAAATATTACCAATATTCTTATACAAAGAAGGTCACTTACATGGAGAATCATCATTTTCTTCGCACTTTGGCCAACAAATGCAGAATTTGTATGTATGGGTCTTTCCTTACCTTATATGAAACTCAGTCAAGTAACACTATTCAGACTTCATCTGGGAGGAAATTAGACCTTTCAAAATATTAAGCAAATATCTGTTAGGTTATACCTTTTGAAATTGAACCTAAGAAGACTTCACGTAGACAATACCTTTCAGAAGGTTACCTCAACACATCTATGTCAAATGATACTTTTAAGACCTTATTTATATAGAGCTCCATCATATCATACTTTTAATAGCTTGCATATTCATATCTCAATTAAGAATACCTTTTAGGACCTTACCTACCAGATCTTAAACACGGCTAGATCAAGACATTAACTGCCTAAATAGAGATTAGGTAAGACCTTTCAAGGCCTTACTTGAGCAGATATCTACTAAGTAAGACCTTTTAACACCATAAAAATCATCACACCAAACATACATTTTTGATGATGCTCCTTAATATACATAAATGATAAATTATATGATTAAACTAAAACCCGGGTTTGCAATTCAAGGACTACAATCATTCACACTCCTAGAGCTATTTGTTGTTAGTTTATGCTCATATATCATATTAGTTGACCAAAATGGATAAGAACATTATCATAATTGAAATCAACAAGAATGGATGTGTAACCATTACATGCCAATGAGCATGATCATACCATCCTCGAAATCCCTTCTAGTATTACACATGTAGGTACACTTTTGAAAGCAACACAAACACAAGAAGCCCAATTTACTTCAACATATTTTAGCTTTCTCTATGTCGATACTCTTTTATATAAGTATTTTACTCGAGAAAGGAAATTAAGGATCCTACCCTTTACTTCTAAACATCTCATGTAAATGTTTTTATTCATTTTTAAAGGCTAACAAGTAGAGAACAGATTGTAGAATCCTATAAGAATGGAGTTCCTAAAACTTAAAATGCATCCATCATATCACAATTACTCGAGTCAACTCAGTGAAAAGCTTGGTGTGGGAAAAGATACAAGAGTTTAAATTGTCTCAGAAAAATCTTGGATAGTACAAAACTATTTTTGAAACACCCATTAAAGTTGGGAAAAAATCATTGACCTTGTCAATGACATACAAATGCTCATGGGATAAACCTGAGTTGGAAAGTTTGACTTGTTGGAAATTAAAATTGTCTTTTTTGGATGTTTATTCAGGTTTTATCCATTAGTCCAATAGATATTCTTCAAAACCATGCCTTTTGCTTAATGATATTGTCAAATCCATCATGCTCTATGGCTTAGTAGCTTGTGAACTTGACCATTGTTATGACCACCGAAAACAATATAATAGTAAGAAACAATAATTAATTAATGAGGGGAAATAATATTAAAGTCCCCCAAGCTATTGTTCTAGTTGATACTCTATATCACGGGTAGTTGAAGGCCATGTATAGACTATAAACATTTGGGTGCATCATTCTCTTAATTAAACCTAACTTGTGCCTTCAAGATTGAGACTACCAAGAAAAGGCTATACCTTCTTCTATTTTCTCCCCTTGTTGAGCCTCTGTTTCCAGTTCCATCACACATTAACATCTAATATTTATGCTTGTCATGGTTTTGTCTCTTGCATTTATTTTGTGCTATTTTTGGATAATTACTTGGTCCTTTTTATGTTTCACACTTTTTGCTTTTGATAGAATAGCATTAGGATATACTTAGCCCAAGTATTTCATAAATTTTATATAATCATTAAATTTTTACTATATATTTGGTATTATTTCATCATGTGATAATTTGTTGCGAATGCTAACTGCATAGAGATTGGATGTTGTGGATTGTTTTGTTTCTTTGGTAAAAATAAAATTTCAGGAAGAAGAAAAAATATGCTCAAAATTTCTGGATTATCTAAGTTTGAATATGTTAACACCAAAAAATGTTCAACTAGATCTCCATCGTCCAAACCATAATTATACATCATAATCCCACCATTATCCCCTTCATTTTGACCTTAACAATTAAATTCCACCAAAATTGGTCCAAAACATTATTATTCCTTTCCCATAAATACAGTGAAGTTGAGCATTTATTGTATCATAACCCCACTCTCTCCAAAAAGAACCAAAAACCCTAAAATGAGAATGGGTCAAAAGCCATGGAAAAATGCCATGGGTAATTACTATGGGTTAAAATGCCTTGGATCATCTTATAAATACATTCTAAAGGTCTCCCCACAAACATTACATTCGTAAACTTTTTCACCTTTCGCCATTTTTCCCATATTTTTGCCATATCAATTTCCACAATGTATGTTGAGCTTGCTTTTATACCCTCTTGGATCCATTCCCCCTTTTTGACAACCAATAGTGGAGACGACTGGAGAACCAAACTGTGGAGTCGGTGGACCATTTACTCAAATGGATGTAGTGGCCCATGTTATTGAAAGGTATGCTTGTTCTTGTTTTTCATGAGTTAGAAAAAATATAAAAAAAAAATCATAAAAATATGTATGTTGTTGTTATTTCTTATTACTGCAAGTTGAGGTTGAGAAATCCCTCACACCATGAACTTTACGCTTTGATCCAGCTGATCTAGGGTAGGTGATTTTGCATGTAGTAGGGGATAAATCCACACTACAGTTTTGGTGAATCCACTATCTTGATCCCATCAGATATCTGTTTTTGTAGGTGTTTCTATTGGTTTTTTCTACTTGGGTACCTTTAGCCATCACATATATGACCCCCATGCAGAAGATCCGGACCAATATTGTCCTAGTGACTTCTCCCTCAGCCCAAACTGAAATTTTTTTCTCAAAAAACCCTCAGTTACGACCTAGCAGAAAGCTACGACCCAGGTCGCACTTTTTTTCCCGATAAGCATGACCTAGGTTGTGCATTCAACCCTAATGACCAATAATCTAGATCGCATTTGTCCAAGCTTCCGTAGTGATCTCGGTCATTATTATTACCCATTTTGTGCCACTTGTCGTGCAAAACCCCCTGTTTTGTATGACTTGAGTCTTTTTGTTGATATTCTGCCCTGAGCATGACTATTTTATAGTTATGTGTGACCCCAATCGCACTTGTTCCATTGAGAGGTGTGACATGCAATTTTTTCAGTCCTTTTTTATGTTTGAGACCCCTTTCCAGACCCCTTGTTTGTGTTCTACCCCTCCCCTGACTGTTTCCTTTTAGATATGATCACTTAGAGCCCCCTGGTTTATTTTGTGGTCCTATTTCTCTTGTGTGTGAGCCACCTTAGTTGATATTGGCAATCGATACCCCCTATGCATTTCCTACAACCTGTTAAGTTCCTTATGCGTTCATTACTTGTGTACATTTTATTTTCTTGAAGAATTAGTTGTTTTGAAAAATATTTACTGTCATTTATTGTTATTTATTTTTTGTATTTGCGTATAGAGTGTGATATCATTGGGGTTTACACATTACACATCACTTGTGCACACATATAAAACCCTAAAGTAAAACACTTGGTTCGTGATCCCAAGATGAGCCTAAAATTTAAGTTAAATCAACTAACATAGTAACCTCATTTTAGGAACAAAACAATATTGTAGCTATGTTAGGACAATGGGGATATGCATCCAAATAACGCCCTTTTTTCAATTACATCTGAGACATAGTTGTTGTCCATTAGGGTACCAAAATCCTCTAGTACTTATTGACACGGTCATGACCAGTCTGTCAGAGGCCCCCCCACTCTACAGGAGTAAGCCACAACGAAGGGGTTCTAGAAGTAAGGGTGGAATACCGCACTCCATTATGCATCGAAGTATAACCCTTCATAGTCCTCATTGTGCATACCGAGGACCATATCAGGTGTTGAGGACGAAAGAGATGAAGTTCTAGGAAACCACTATGGACATGTCATGAACACGGTAGCCTAGTTTTCAGTCTATTTAAGGATCTTGTACCTGAGGTCCCTCTTGGTAGTGTTATTCTATTAGCCTATTGTTATTCCATTTCATATTGTTTGAACACCTAGAAGAGGATACGATTTGTGAGGGGCTTACATCTTGTAGCCAGGAGTTTTCTTGCACTTATAACCCATAGGTTAGTGCATCATTTTCTTTATAGGGAGTGTTGCTTGTTGGTTTTCTGGCCACTTTGTTGTAGACTCTCCTGATGTAACACATTGTTGTAGTTCGATTTTAGATATTTCTTTTTGGCCTTTGAGCCACCATTTGTACACCCTTCTTCTACACACTTGACTGTAGTTGGATTTTTGAGCCTGCATTTGTCACTCTTGTCCCTACTTTCATTACATAGCACACCATCACATCATCATTTCACCACCACACTACTCATATAGACTTAGGAGGAATACCCCTCATTTTGGTTCCTTAAACCGCCACTGTCGGATCCATGTTTGATTCCGTTCACCACCTTTAGAGCCATACACTGCATATGATTCTGATTCGAATTCCCATCAGTCATAACCTACCTTATTCACAACCCCATCTAGCCCCATGGATGGTGCACCTCCTAACCCCTTTCATGGGGGGACGGTTGATAGTGGAATCATGACCACTCCACCCATCATATCAGGTATCCCTTCTACTGGACCCATAGGTCCTAGTCCTAGTGGGCCCCTCGCCACCCCACACACTGTTTTCTATACGATACACACTAGTGGTGGTCCCACCCCATCCACCATGGTTCATATTTTGCCTTCCTTTATACATGGGGGGATTATCCCTTCTACCACCATTCCTAGTATTCATAGAATTCCAATGACTACTCCTAATGTTGTAATTCAGCCACACCAACCCCTGTTTTCACGCGGCAAATACATGGTTGTTGGCACCAACACCATTGTTGGGTCTCCTCTCTCTAGTCCTGGTCCTAGCCTACCATATATGTCTAGCCTCAACCTTCATGATTTGGAATTATTAACGAATGACCCCATCCGTCATGACCCGTTATGGCCTCCCATGCTTACCAAACTCCCTTCTAACATCCCTAAGTTCGAAGGAAAGGTGGGAGAAGACCCTTGAAACTACATTATGTCATTCCACTTATGGTGTTCATCTAACATCATAGTGGAGGACTCTATTTACCTATGGCTATTCCAGTGCACACTCACTAGTGTTGCAGCCAAATGGTACATTGAACTACCTCATGCCAATTATACAAAATTTTCTTCGTTAGCATCGATGTTTCTCCAGTACTTCCAGTTACCCATCCATTATGATGAGGGCATGGAAATCCTATTATCATGTTGACAAAACATTGTTACCCATATCACAGATCATATCCATGAGTGGCATCGTCTCCGTATCTTGTGTAAGATCCAGTTATATGATAGGATTTTCCTAGTTTGGTTTCTTAAAACCTTACTCTTCCCCATCACCAAGGATGTTGCATATGAGATCCCATAAAGTGGGGAATAATCCATCCTCAAGGCACAACAGTTTGATCTTATCTATGCCCAATTAGGTTATCTGTATACCATCATACCTAATGCTCCTCGTGCTAGCTTCTCACGTCGAGATACGTCAAGGAATCCCATGTTACTGATGGAGTAATTGGATCTATTACTCAACATCCTTGCCTATACATGACCTCTCCATCGATGCCACCTCATTTTGGTACCACCCCTAATGTTGCTCAACCAGGATATACCCCTTATTTTTCACACATAACGGCTCATTCTGGAGCCACACTTTCATATGTGTCTCTCTCACAAATTCCTCACATTCACAGACCAAATTTCTTAACACCCTCTTGTAATGTCCAAACGGTAGGATTTGCATCCCCTCTAGCCACTCCTTCCTATTAGCCACCACCTACGAAACCTACAGCTTCTCTGACCTTGAATCCTATTCCTCATGGACAGTTCTACGCTCAACAAAACCTCCCTAATGAACCTGCCCCCAATAACCAACAAGGGAAGGGATGATGATAGAGAGGTAGGAACCAAGGAAGCAACCAACCTCAAGGAGGTGGAAAATAAACCAACCCTCTGAATAAAAATGGAGCCAATCCACCTGCACAGAACCCCCAACATCCACCTAAACCTGGGAATAAACCTCAATTGCGAATGAACCATCTGTGCACCATTTGTGATACTTACATCCATTATACGCATCACTTCCCCCATATGAACCGTGTTGGCCACTTATTACAAGATGAAAATCAACGTGACCCTAATGCAGTCTCTCTTAAATAGCCAAACCCATCACCACAAGGTCCTCCACCTATGATGCTATAAAATCCCCTAACAAATTAAGGGATGGCCACAACCCAACCCTTGGTACCACAAAACCCCGTACCCCCTCCTGTGGGTCAACCCATTGATCACAGTTTCCATCACCTTATGACGTTATCATCTGATGTCAACTTACATAATTGACAAAACTAGTATGGCTCCACCAAAGAAAACATTAATACATCCACTACATATACCTCTACCACTCTCTATATGTATTTACATTTGCTAAGACCCCCCATGGACAGGACTGCCAAAGTCCCAATGTTCACTTTGCCTCACGTCGCAAACAATCTCACTGCATAGGAACTCTTAGCTACAATATAGTCGACAATTTGGCCCAGTTTCCCTCTTCCATGTCTGCTCTGGAAGTCCTCTGAACTTTTCCTTCGCAATGCAAAGCTTTGCGTTCCATGTTAGGTGTTGTCAATCCCTCTTATTCCCAGTTGATCACGTTCGACTTGGATCAAGGAGAAACTCAGATGCCCTCATTCATTGTAGAAATTCAGGCCAGCAATAGATTAATTTTACCCACAACAATTATCAATTGATCATGCAAAATTGCTAACAATGGAGACTGAATATGGAGCTGTAACACAAAATTATATTAACTGAGTGTACAATAGCCAACCCTGTAATATCAAGGGATACTGAATAAATAGAATACATGAAGAAATTGAATGCATGAGGAAGCATCCAAATCTAGCATAAAGCAGGCTTACCAAAAATAAGCAAATCCCCCATAGGTGTAAAAGCTGGATCCCAAATTTGTCATGGAGCTCACGAATTGGAAAAAAGGCATAGGCAAGCTAAAGAGTGGTGGAATGGTAGCTCATACATGCTTTTGCATGGAGAAAAGAGAGGAGGATGTGTAGGACAAAAAACAAGTTCACCTCACCTAGTCTAGCTTTCCCATGTGCCTTAAAACACTGAAAAGAAGGCAATAAAGCAGAAAAAGAAGATAGGCACCTAGGAGGCCAGGAATAAAGTAGATTTTATTCCTAAGGCTTTCCCAAGTGCTACATGAGTCAGATATGGCAAGTTTTACCTCTATGGATAGGCAATTAGCAACTTGCACAAGGTGGGACACATGAACTAGGCAAATAAGACAAAAATAAATGAATTAATGTCTAAGTGGGTAAACTATGGGTTGATTATTCTAACAACCCCCCTTAAGCCTGGCTTTATGAGTAATAAATCAAAAAATATAGGGCCTAGAAACAAGGCTTAGTCACCCTTTTACATACTGCAAGTCCATACAACCAAGGAAAGAGGCAAAACCAACTTGGGAAAATCCTCCCTTAAACATGGACTCTAAAACAAAATTGTAGAATCTTGTCTCCACTCATGCCTTTACAGCATGATCAGAAATCCCCAACAATGATTTGAGATTGCTGAAGGTCTTCTCACAAAATGCTTTGGTGAAGATATCAGCTACTTGTTCTGAAGATGAACAGAAGAGTAGGTGAATGGTGCCATCATGCACAAGCTCTCTGATGTAGTGCATGTGAATCTCAATGTGTCTGGTTCTCTTCTTATGAACTGGATCTTTCCAGATTCAAATGGTACTCTGGTTATCACAGTAGATGGTAGTTGAGTACTCAGGTTCAAAACCACACTCTCCAAGTAAACCCTGCAACCATAAACACTGAGTTGTTGGATTAACAACTCCTCTGTACTTAGCTTCTGTAGATGAGAGTGCAATGGCACTCTGTTTCTTGCTTGACCAGCTGATTGGCCCTTCTGCAAGCATGAACACATATCCTGAAGTGGACTTTCTGTCTGTGCTATCACCTGCCCAATCACTGTCAGTAAATCCAATCAAATCAAGATCATATTTTGCCTTATAGAGGATCCCATGTGTCCTTGTTCCCTGAACAAAGTTAAGGATCCTTTTGGCTACTTTCCAATGGATCTCATGAGTCTGATCCATGAATCTAAAAGCCACACTTACTGCATAACAAATATCAGGTCGAGTATGTGTCAGATACAATAAACATCCAATCAATTGCCTATACAGTGTATTGTTTACCATCGATGGAGAATCATCTTCCTCCAGCTTCACTCCTGAAAGGAAAGGAGTTTTGGTTGCTTTGCAGTCTTGCATTCTGAATTTGATCAGAAAATCCAAGGCATACTTGGACTGGTGCACCTTTATTCCAGCTTTGGTTTGAGCAATCTCAAGCCCCAGAAATTGACTTAAGAGCCCCAAATCTGTCATGGAGAAGGCTTGGTTCATAGCTCCTTTTAAGGAAGCAATCTAAGCCTGTGAGCTTCCTGTAATGAGGAGTTCATCAACATATAACACAATGATCATTAATGAACCATTAATAGACTTCAAATAGACATTTGGATCTGATTTGCACCTAAAAAAATTCAGAGATAGCAAGAAGCTATCTATCTTGGCATACCAAGACCTGGGGGCTTGCTTTAGCCCATACAATGAATTTCTAAACCTACACACAAGAGAAGGATTAGTAGAAAAACCTTGATACTGATACATATATATCTCCTCAGTGAGATCTCCATTCAGGAAGGCACATTTTACATCCATATGATGTACCTCCCATTGCCTTGAGGCTACAATGGCTAGAGCTAGCCTGATGGAATCCATCTTTGCCATTGGGGCAAAGGTCTCATTGTAATCGATGCCATGAACCTATGAGTAGCCTTTAGCTACAAATATAGCCTTGTACTTCAGTGGTGAACCATCAGCAGCAAACTTGGTCTTATAGACCCACTTACACTAGACTAACTTTCTTCCTGGAGGAAGATCCACTAGCTCCCATGTGTTGCTCTTCTGGAGTGAGCTGAACTCCTCCTTCATGGCAGCTTGCCATCTTGGATCTCCTACTGCTTCTTCATATGTTTGAGGATCATAATCCACCATCAAATAGCATTTTTCAGCAAACATAGGATCCTTCATGCATAGACCACTCTCAAATTGAGATCTAGTCCTCCTTGGGTCATTGGGATCCCTAGCTAGCTCTCCTGCTGCATGTAGTGTCTTGGATGCCCATTTAGGCCTTGTGGGGCTGTTTGGGTCTGCAATAAACTCATCTCCATCAGAAAAATCAGAATCAGCATGTTGAACAAACTCTTTACTTACTTCTTGAGGTTCAGGTGGTGAAGAGGCTTCACCAACTTCCACTTCTGCAAGGGGTTCTTCTTCAAACTGAACACACCTTTTGATGAAGGCTTTGTTTGTGCTCAAGTTTATCAAATTGTACCCTTTTGAATCTTCAGAGTATCCAACAAAAATACACTCTTGGCTTTGGGGCTGCAAAGCCTTCCTCTTCTCTGTCAGGATTCTAGCCCATGCCTTTGAGCCAAAAATCCTGAAATGGGTCACATCTGGCTTGTGCCCACTCCATGCTTCGAAGGGAGCCATGCCATCAAGCTATTTGTGAGGCACCCTATTCTGGATATAGGCTGCAGAGTTGATAGCTTTGGCCCAGTACTTTGGTGGCAAATTTTTGGCCTCCATCATGCATGTTGCCATCTCCTTCAGTGATCTGTTCTTCCTCTCAGCAACACCATTTTGCTGTGGTGTGTAAGGGATAGAATGCTGCATCTGAATACCTGCATCTGCACAATAGTTAATAAACTCAGACTTGACATACTCACCACCATTGTCAGATCTGAGGACCTTGAGTTTCCTTCCACACTGGTTTTCAACCAAAGCCTTAAAGACTTTGAATAGGCCAAAAACTTCAGACTTGTGTTTCATGCAGTGAACCCAATAATACCTGGAAAATTCATCAATAAAGGTCAATGCATATTTGGCCTGGATCATGGACATATGAGGGAATGGGCTAGCAACATCGCTGTGAATCAGATCGAGGGGTGCAGAGGTTCTCTCATGACTAGCTTTTTCAAATTTGTGCTTTGGGTGTTTTCCTAGGATACAACCTTGGCAGATTCCTTTGGAAAATTTTATCTTGGGAAGCCCTATGACCATTTCTTTCTCACTAAGATCAGACAGATACTTGTAATTTAGATGGCCAAATATTTCATGCCATAGATTGCTAGCTTCATTAGCATGGATAAGAAGAGCAGAGGGGTTTGAGTAAGGTAGGAAGTGTGAGAACATGTATACCTTTTGAGCATGATTTGCAACTCCTTTTGCAATGACTCTACCACTTGAGATTTCTGTGATCTCAACTTCATTGGGGGAGAATATGACTTTCTTAGGAGACCCAGTGTGGGTCATCTGGTACATTGATAGGAGGTTGGAGGCGAGACTAGGGACATATAGCACATTGTTGAACTGACCATGATCAAGATCTATCCTTCCTTTTCCTTTAATTTCAGTGAGAGAGTCATCTCCCAGTACAATAGATGGTCCTTTTGACATATCCAATGAGGAGAAGGCCTCCTTAGTCGAAACCATGTGTCTTGAAGCTCCAGAATCAATGATAAAACTGGGTGAGCTTGATGTGCCAGCAACCAATGCATGAACTCTCTCTCTCTCATCTGAACTTGATCCTCCTTCTCTCTTCTTTGAGCTTTCTGGAAGGGAGATGCCATTCTTCTCCAGGAGTTGGGTCAGCATATCAATTTGATTTTTCATACAAGAGCTTTCAGTGTGATTGCCCTTCAAACAGTATGAGCACTTGTTCATTTCACCTTTGTTTTTCTTCTTTTGGGTATTTTTCTTGGGACCTTGTTGATCCTCTGGAGACTGCTTCTTGTCTCTCTTTTGCTCAGGTGGATTTTTAGCTTTCTTTTTTCTTTTTGAATCCACCCTTGAATCTCTAGCAATCAAAGCTTGATCTTTGGATGGTTTGATGGTGCCCATCATCACCAGCTTGTCTTGTTCTTGTGTGAGAGATTCCATGAAATCTACAAGGCTAGGCATCTTCCAGGTTCGAGCTGTGAGTTTTGTGGCATAGAAGGTTGAAAAAAATACTGAGTAGTCAGGTCCTAGCTTCGAGAGGATGGCCAATACGAGCTGATCATCCTTCTTTTCGATCCCACACTGTTTCAGCTGCAAAACTAGTGCTTTGAACTTGGAGAAATATAGCTGCAGGGATTCAAAGCTACTGGGACTCAGAGAAATCAGCTCATTTTCGATCTGATGTCTCCTCATCTCATATGCCTTTCCAAAAAGATCAGAAAGCTTCTCCCATACTTCATCTGGTGAAGTTAATCCATCGAGATGGAAAAGGAGGTCTCGGGAAATACTGAGACATAGGAGGCCATAGGCCTCATCTCTCCGATTGTGCCATTTGATCTTCTCTGCAGCAGCATTGGGCTCTGCTTCTGTAGCCATAGTCACCCTGTAGAGTCCTTTCGCTCTCAACAATATCTCCATCTCTGCTTTCCATTCAAAATAGTTGAAGGGAGTCAAGATAGTTTTCTGTGAATCCATAGCTTTAGAAAATCTGTCCCGGTTGTCAGTAGAAGGCTCCCAGTCTTGATGTCGAACCTGAAAAACAATTTTTGAAGGAGAGTAACAACCTACAATGGCTCTGATACCATGTAGAAATTCAGGCCAGCAGTAGATCAATTTTACCCACAACAATTATCAATTGATCATGCAAAATTGCTAACAATGGAGACTGAATATGGAGCTGTAACACAAAATTATATTAACTGAGTGTACAATAGCCAACCCTATATTATCATAGGCTTCTGAATAAATAGAATACATGAATAAATCGAATGCATGAGGAAGCATCCAAATCTAGCATAAAGCAGGCTTACCAAAAATAAGCAAATCCCCCATAGGTGTAAAAGCTGGATCCCAAATCTGTCATGGAGCTCACGAATTGGAAAAAAGGAATAGGCAAGCTAAAGAGTGGTGGAATGGAAGCTCATACATGCTTTTGCATGGAGAAAAGAGAGGAGGATGTGTAGGACAAAAAACAAGTTCACCTCACCTAGTCTAGCTTTCCCATGTGCCTTAAAACACTGAAAAAGCATGCAATAAAGCAGAAAAAGCAGATAGGTGCCTAGGAGGCTAGGAATAAAGTAGATTTGATTCCTAAGGATTTCCCAAGCGCTACATGAGTCAGATATGGCAAGTTTGACCTCTATGGATAGGCAATTAACAACTTGCACAAGGTGGGACACATGAACTAGGCAAATAAGACAAAAATAAATGAACTAATGTCTAAGTGGGTAAACCATGGGTTGATTATTCTAACATTCATCACCTTCCAAATTTTGGTTACGATTCAGAATTTGGTCATTCATCGATGCATCATTGATGAGGGGGAGTCCACCTGTTTTATGTTAAACTTATTTTGGAATAAATTTGGATCCCCAACCCTTCAACCTTCCACCATTGCCCTTCGATCTTATGATGGCTATGCTGCTCAACCACAAGTCATTCTCATGATTGTCCCCATTTATTTTGCCCAAAAAACTGTGTTGATTGACTTTGAGGTTTTCAACGCTCGACTGGATCACAACCTCCTCCCAGGATGTAGTTATATTTATCCAATGCGATACGTTTCCTCTACCGTCATTTGACTCTTGAGGTTCCCCCATGATGGGAAGATCCTGACTATCAACCAACTAAAGGACCTACCACTCTAGAGAATTTCCTCCATACAATCGACACTACCATCGACAGGGTATCCATCCTCTTATCACTCAGAATTTACCATTGGTTGTGAGAGGGTAATCCCAAGGTAACCACAAAACCATTCTTTAGGAGGAAACTTGGTTTCATTCTTACGAGATAGGGATCTCTCAATAGATAAATACGAAGGATAGATATATTTAAAAAGAAATGAATTTTAATGGAAATAATGGCTGAAACAGGTGGTCATTGGGCATGGATTCAAAAGTGAAAAATAATTAAAGACAGTGCTTTGCAATGGAATTCTTAACAGAGGCAGCGTAGTTACTCTTTTACAGTCAAAATATTGGTTGTCTGGTGATAGGAAAGAGTAAGAAACAATCCATTAATATGGGCATATAAAGATGAATACAATATTAAATTTAGTGGAAAAATATTGTGAATGCTTGAAATCAAAGAATCAAAGCATGAATCTATGGATTTTGATCCAATATACACTTATTCAAGCATGAAAAGATAACAAAATGGAAAGAGACACAAGAAATACATTCACATGAAGGAAAGAAACCAGGGATAATTTTAGGGGCGAATTTTAGCCCAGTGGGCTATTTTTCCATGTTTTTCTCCCAAAAAAGATTTGCCATTTTGCATTTTTTGAAGCCTTGTTTCGCCCAATTTTGACGGGGTAAACATTTTTCACCCTAAAAATCGCTAAATTATTATATAAATGATATAAAATCCTTGGAAATTAAAATATTTTTTGAAAAATATTGCTAATCATTTTATAGTTGGCGTTTTAAGAATTGGTAATATTCGCCAACATTTATACACTTTTAGATAAGTATGGTTCCTTAAAATCATCCCTGAAAGAAAGTACAGACTGTAAAATAAATAACACAAGAATTTATGGTAGAAAACATGCTTGGCTCTAAAATATTTTTATTAATCTTGAATCTCTCTTACAAAAATCATTTCTTACTCACAGGTTCCAAACCCCATTACATTACAAAATCCTATTTTTATACATCAAATCTCCTTAGGCTGCTAACTACCTACATGCTAAAAATATGCATATGTAACTTCCTTATTAAATTTGTCAATTAACCTTAACAAACTATTCCTATCTTCTAGGACACGTAGTAAAAAGTAAAACCATGGTGAAATTCCACTGCCACTTCAAAAAATTACACCTCGACCTAGTTGAGTGATCATAGTAAATGTATAAAATTGAGGCACGACAATGTTAGAATCAAGACAAAAGTTACTACAGATTGATACTGATCAATTTACTCAATGAATTGAAGAAACTGTGCAAAAGGCTTGCAACATTGTATTTATTAATCATTAATTAGAAGAGATAGATTACAATGCAATACAATGGCATGAATAGACATGAAATTCGAATCCAACAGAGGTCATTCAATTTGAGTGCATGAGAGTGTCTAGGTTTGTCAGTTAACACCACTTAACACATCAGTCAACCACTTGACTCCAACATAAATTGAATCTAACATACTCGAAGGAAGTTTAGACTAATTCTAACTGAATAGAACTCAACTACATTCCAACAAGTAGGTGGAGGTGCCTATCTGATTCTACCAAGCTGAGATAAACTAAACCGAGTCACCAAAGTTAGGTGAGGGTGCCTTTAACACTCCAGTTAACTGAATTTAGATAATAATAAAAAAGAATAAATAATGGGAAAGGCACCTTTATTACTTTCATTAACTAAAAATTAGGTGAAGCAGCTCCCATTTGACTGAGTGGGGTGTATAATTCAAGGATATAAACCCATATTTTCTCCCTTATTGAAGTAGGAGGCTTGGTTAGGCTCCTTGATTGAAGGAGGAGATCCATTTTGATGACGATGTCACATGTTTTAGTCAAAACTTAGGATAAGTGGTAAATTAGGCTAATTAAGACAAATAATGATGTGTGGTTGGAAAATGACTCCAACACCCCTCCCTTAATCTAATATCATGTGTAGGAATAAAACAATAGGGCCCTGACAAAAATAATCCTAAACTGGTTAAAAAATCTAAGTAAGGAAAACAGGAAAATCCCAGTGGGAAAGAAAACCCCCCCTCAAATTGAAAAATGAAAAATCTAATATGTCTTCACCATGATGGAAATCACCCCTAGTAGTGAATGGAGGTAAGATAACTTCTTCTTAGTGAATCCCTTGGTGAAAATGTCTGCAATTTGCTCATCTGTGGGGCAGTATTGCAGAACAATTGTTCTGTCATGCACAATCTCTCTGAGGTAGCGCATGTGGATCTTGATCTGTTTGGTTCTATGTATTTGAATCAGATATGTCAATATATTGATAGCACTCTGATTGTGACAAAATATGAAAAAATAAGTGTTTCTACCAATGTCAAACTCTACTAGAATACCTTGCAGCTAAACTACCTAAATGCATTCATTGACCGCTCCCTGATAGTATACCTATGCAGAAGATAAGGAAATGGGTGCCTGATTTTTTCTTGACCATAAAATAGGCCCACTACCAAACATGAAAACATAGTTGAAAGTGGACTTTTGATCGATGTTATCTCCAACCCAATATGAATCTGTGAATCCCACCAAGTCTAGATCAGAATCTGTAGCATAGTGGATGCCAAAGTGTCTAGTACCTTGCACGTACTATAGAATCATTTTTGCTTCCCTCTAATGAATTTAATGAGGCTTATGTATGTACCTTGATACAACATTCATGACATAACAAATATCAGGCCTTGAATGTGTCAAGTACAGAAGGCTTCCAACCAATTTCTGATAGAGAGTAGAATCCATCAACAGTGTAGAATTCCCTTCCTCAAGATTGATTCCTTAGGGGAATGGGAAAAGGGAATCCTTACATTATTCCATATTAAAATTAATTACTAGGTCTGTAGCATAATTTTATTTGGTGATCATTATCCCATCAAAATCTTGAGTGATTTCTAGGCCAAGAAATTCCTTCAGCAGGAATAAATCACTCATGTCAAATGCTTCATGTAAAGCGGGCTTCATGATGCTAATTTAAGTGAGTGTGCTTCTTGTAATTAATAAATAATCAAAATACAGAAATATAATCAGAAAATTACCTTCATATTTTTGTAGGTACATAATTGGTTCATACTTACATCTTGCAAACTTTTGTGACAGCAGAAAGGAATCCATCTTTGAATGCCAAGCTCTTGGGGCCTATTTTAAGCCATACAACGATTTTCGAAGTGTGCAAACTAATGTTGCATATGATATGTACCCTTTAGGATGATTCACGTATATCTCTTCCTACATATCTCCATGAATAAAAACACTCTTCACGTCCATACGGTGCACCTCCCAGTGTTTCGATGCAGAAATGGACAAAACTAGCTGAATAGAATCCATTTTCGCCATCGATTCAAAGGTTTATGTATAGTCCACTGCTTGAACTTGTGAGAAGAATTTTTCTACAAATCATGCTTTATATTTTCAATTTAACCCATCTGCAACAACCTTGGTTTGGTATACCCATTTTCATTGAACTAGTCTCCTCCCAGGTGGAAGAGAAACTAGCTCCCAGGTTTGCATTTCTTGGAGAGAGTGATACTCTTCATCCACATAATATTTCCTTCTAAGATCATGCTGGGAATGATAATATGATTTTGTATCAGATACAATAATCATGAATCATTTCTCATACAACAAATAATCATTGCATGGACGAGATATACCCTCTCTTTGAAAGTCTACGTGAGTTTTCCTTGGATCAACAAGATTTCCAATGTTTGACCCGAGAGATGATGTTAGTTTTTGTACCTAGGCAGATGTTCCCTAGGTGACTTTATTGCCTAAGTCACTTAGAAGAGGGAAAAAGGTGACCCTCACATTAAATGTCATTTAATGAGACTTTATAATCATAAATTCACTTTTTAATAAATTTAAGTGGGTGAGTATTTTTTATTTAAGTGATTTAAATAAAAGGGATTTTTACTCTCACTGAATCTCATCCATTGGATTGGATCTTTTTCTACCGTTGGATTAGAGACCCACTTAGGTTTTAGACAAAAAGGCTGAGGGAGGCAATGAGACTTCACTTTTTTATTTTTCATGAGAAGGAAGAAGAGCTGAGAGAGAAGGAGGACGAGCTAGGGCTTTGGCTCATTTCCCAAGAAAAATTACTGCACAGAAATCGAGGAGTACAGGGGCATTAAATATTGGCACAGAAATCGAGGTGCTTATGCACAGGAACTGAGGAGAAGTCGGCCTGTATTTAATACTGTACGGCTGCATTTATTTGCACAGAAATAGAGAAGTACAGCCTGTTATTTTTGCTGTACGGTTGCATTAATTACAGCACAGTTTTCGAGGGTACAGACAGCATTCATTTGGCACAGATTTTGAGGGAGTACGGCCTGCATTTATTACTGGCACAAAAATCGAGACAAGGTATGACTGCATTAAATTGCTGGTACAGAAATTGAGATAGTGTACGGTCTTTATTTATTAAGCACATAAATCAAGGGTGTACGGCTGCTGTTTTTGCTGGGCATGTTTTTCCATATTTTGAGATAAAATCTGGGGTGAAGATAAGTTGTATTTTCACTGTATTTCTGTCTTGAATTTTGCTGAAAGAAATAATAATCTCTCTCCTCTCTCTGACTGGTTTTCCCTGTGGAGGTTTTTCCAGGGCTTATTTGGCCAAAAATATCTGAGTTAAAATTTATGGTGTGACTGTCCAAATGTGTTTTTCAGCCTGTTAGTATTTTACTGTGTGTTTATATTGCTCAGTATATTTTTCTTAAGTAACTTACAGCCTATGCCAAACCGGCTGTAAGTGAAAACCACAAAATGTTCATATAAACCAGCATCCAGTAAAACTCAGAATTTCTACATGGTATCAGAGCTCGGGGGCAGAAAACAGTGATTTTTGCAGACACACAGTAATTTCCAAAACTCATATTTATTATTATTTTACTTCTGTCAGTGAACAACACTTTGTTGGGTTGGTGAAGAGATGGCCACAAGACTTAGATTGGAGGATAGGCTGGATGGGACAGGGAATTTTGTGCCGTGGAAGGCCAGAATTTTGTTGTTACTAGAAGAGAATGAGTTATGGCCGGATATAGTGAGGAACACTACAGCAAATCTGATTACCATTCCTGCATCTACAGATGCAGCAGCCCTATCAACCTTCAATAAGAAGGACTGCAAAGCTAGAAGGATTATTCTTGATGCGGTTAAAGATCACATTATCCCTCACATTTCAGGCAAGGATAAGGCACATGAGATGTGGATAGCCTTAACCAGTTTGTATGAGAGTTCTAATGAGAACAGGAAAATGGTTCTCAGAGAAAAACTCAAGAGTATAAAGATGAATGGGGGTGAGGGAGTCACAACTTACCTTACTAGGATTTCTACAGTTCAGGATGAACTTGCAGCGGTTGGGGAGAAGGTTTCCCCTACAGAGCTTTTTTGCTCCGCAGTGAATGGGGCTTCAAAGTCCTGGGGCGCTTTTGTACAAGCTATAGTGGGTAGAGAGAACCTACATGACTGGGAGAGGCTTTGGGATGAATTTGTGTAGGAGGAGACCAGGAGAGGTCTTGTACAGGGCAGTACTTCTCAGAGAGGGGCTGATGATGAGGATGTGGCTTTGGCAGCCAAGGGTAAGAAGAAGAAGGGTCCCAAGAAGGGTGGGGCCAAATAGCACCAGCAGCAGCAGCAGAGTGGGCAGAAGAAGGACTTGAGTAAAATCAAGTGTTATGTCAGGCGTTTGGGCATTATGCCTCACAGTGTCCAAGCAAGAAGAAGAAGAAGGGACAGGGACAGCAGAATGCAGCCTCAGTAGAGGTTGATGAGTTTAGTGTTGCATTTCGGATGGAGTTTTCCCTTTATGCTGGACAGATGGAGAGAGAGAGAGTCTCTTTAGCCACCAGCATAGATATGGATATGGACAGTGAGCATTCTTTGTTGGGAGGTCATCAAGGGGGTCCATCCACCTCTACTACTTGGTACATTGACAGTGGAGCCTCGAGCCACATGACTGGAGCTTGAGAGGTTTTCTCAGAGTTATCAGAGACAGGTAGAGATGTCGAGGTTGTCCTTGGAGACAACACCGTTGTTAGAGATGTTGGTCGGGGGACCATCACATTTTAGAGGGAGTCGATGAGTCCCATGACTCTGCGGGATGTGTTGTATGTCCCTGGGCTGAAGAAGAAACTTGTATCAGTTTCCACCATTGAGGACAGGGGTCTTGGGGTGTGCTTTTCATATGGGAGAGTGCAGGTGTATCCCAAGGCCACAGGTATGTCCAGTGCCATGGACATTGGAGTTAGGTGTGGAAAGTTGTACAAGCTATTGTTTCATCCACAGTGTGCCTTAGCACACAGCAACAGCAGTGAGCTATGTGAGCTCTGGCATCAAAGGATGGCCCACCTACATCACCCAGCTCTTAGATTGTTGAGGAGCATGGTTACAGGTTTACCAGAGTTCAGCACTGAGCAGAGTGATGTGTGCAGGGGGTGTGCTTTGGGAAAGTACACCAAGACTATTTTTTCGAGTAGTGACATGAGAGCTGCCGGGGTGCTTGATCTTATCCATACTGATATATGCGGTCCCATGTCATCGCGATCTTTGACAGGCTTTGAGTACTATATCATCTTTATTGATGACTACTCCAGGAAGACCTGGATCTACTTCTTGAGGAGCAAGAAGTCCGAGCTTGTGTTGAGTGTCTTCCAAGGGTTCAAAGCCCTTGTGGAGAAGCAGACAGAGAGGAAGATCCAGATGTTGAGATCGAATAATGGGGGTGAGTATACCTCCAAGGAGTTCGATGCATTCTACAGACAGGAGGGCATTCAGAGACAGCTGACAGTTCCTTACACTCCTGAGCAGAATGGAGTAGCAGAGAGAAAGAACAGGTCGATTGTGGGGGCAGCTAGAGCGATGCTCCATGATCAAGGGTTACCTTTCTTTCTTTGGGTTGAGGCATGTAGCACTGCAGTTTATCTGCAGAACAGGAGTCCTCATAGGGCAGTGGGGAGCAAGACTCATGAGGAGATGTATTCAGGCAAGAAGCCTGAGGTGAGCCACTTTCGCATATTTGGCTCGTTGACTTACTCTCACGTCCCTTCTGAGAAGAGGACTAAGTTTGATCCCACCGTAGAGAGAGGCATCTTTGTGGGATATGATGAGACTTCAAAGGCCTATCGGCTTTACTTACCTAGCTCACGGAAAGTTGTTGTCCATTGGGAAGTAAAGTTTGATGAGGAGAGAGCCTTCAGGAAGTCTAGAGAGTTAGAGCAGGGGGAGACACCAGCTCCCACATGCCTCAGTTGATACAGGCTTCTTCGATGCAGCTTACAGGTCCACAGGTTTCTGGAGGGACAGGATCACAGGGTATGGGCACAACATCTACAAGTTCAATGGTTCAGGTGGCTAGTACTTCAGGGACAGTTTCTAGGATAGGTTCAGGTTTGAGTCCTCGGATTACAGGATCGTCAGGCATAGGTTCATCAGTTACTGGTCCTCGAGGTATTGGACCTTCAGGTACAGGGACTTCCTCAGATGAGGAGGAGCAACCTTCAAGGAAGAGGAAGCCTAAGTGGCTTCAGGAGACCTTGAAGGAAGCTGAGGCATTTGGTAGGCCCCAGGAGAGGATCAGGATAGTAGTGGAGCCAGAAAGGCTTGGTGTGGTGCCAGACAGAGGAGATATGGCTCTTGTTGCATGCTTTTGTGACTCTGAGCCATCCACATTTGAGGAGGCTTCCTAGCATCTGGTATGGAGAGATGCCATGATGGAAGAGTACCATTCCATCATGAATAATGATGCTTGGGAGATAGTGTCGAGACCTGAGGGGAAGTCAGTTGTGACTTCTAGATGGCTTTACAAGATAAAGCATGTTGCGGATGGCAATGTAGAGAAGTACAAGGCTCGGTTTGTGGCGCGGGGGTTCTCATAGGTTGAGGGAGTTGACTATGATGAGACTTTTGCTCCAGTTGCTCGATATTCTTCTATCAGGGCAGTGATATCTATAGTAGCAGAGATGGGTTGGAAGATCCACCAGATGGATGTGAAGACTGCATTTCTCAATGGTCTTCTGCAGGAGGAAGTATACTTAGAGCAGCCACAGGGATTCAAGATCCATGGGAGAGATTCTCATGTGTGCAGGTTGAAGAAATCCTTGTACGGACTAAAGCAAGCTCCTAGAGCTTGGTACTCCAGGATTGATGCTTATCTGACATCGATGGGATTTCAGAAGAGTGAGGCTGATCCCAACCTTTACTTCATTGTGGTTGGGGGAGATCCGCTCATTCTTCTGCTGTATGTTGATGATCTTTTCATCACAGGTGATGAGCATCTCGTTGCACATTGCAAGAGAGATCTAGCATTGGAGTACAAGATGACCGATATTGGACTGATGCATTACTATTTGGGGATGGAGGTTTGGCAGGAGCCTGGGCATATTTTCCTTGGACAGGGGAAGTATGCAGTTGATATTCTGAGGAGATTTCGGATGGAGGACTGCAGGCTGATGTGTACACCTATGATCACCAACTAGAAGCAACTTCATGCTTCTGAGGGTAAGTTGGTGGATCCCACTATATATCGTCAGCTCATTGGGTCTTTGATGTATCTAGTCAACACCAGGCCATACTTGTGTTTTGCGGTTAACACTCTTAGTCAGTTCATGGTTGAGCCTAGGAGTGTGCATTGGACTGCCACAAAGCACATATTGAGATACCTAGCAGGTACAGTGGATTATGGTCTGGACTACAGGGATTCGGGTGGAGTCAGCTTGGTTAGGTTCATAGATTCAGACTGGGCAGGTTGTGTGCAGGATCGGAAGAGCACTTTTGGTTGTTGTTTCAGTTTGGGCTCGGCAGCAGTGTCGTGGTTCAGTTGGAAACAGAAGTCCGTTGCATTGAGTTCTACTGAGGCTGAGTATATGGCAGTCAGTCAGGCTACTTGTGAACCACTATGGCTTTGCAAGTTATTGGTAGATTTTATTGATCAACAGCTGAGGCCTACAGTGATCTACTATGACAATCATAGTTGAATTCAGCTCTCTGAGAATCCAGTGTTCCATGACAGGTCAAAGCACATAGAGATTAGATACCATTTCATCTGTGACTACGTTCAGAGAGGGGCAGTTGAGCTTCAGTATATATCCACTGATGATCAGGTTGCTGACATTCTGACAAAGTATTTGGGGAGGGGAAAGTTTGTCTTCTTCAGAGACAAGTTAGGAGTGGTGCAGAACACCTTCCTCGGTAAGAGGGAGTCACTTAGTTTTTGTACCTAGGCAGATGTTCCCTAGGTGACTTTATTGCCTAAGTCACTTAGAAGAGGGAAAAAGGTGACCCTCACATTAAATGTCATTTAATGAGACTTTATAATCATAAAGTCACTTTTTAATAAATTTAAGTGGGTGAGTATTTTTTATTTAAGTGATTTAAATAAAAGGGATTTTTACTCTCACTGAATCTCATCCATTGGATTGGATCTTTTTCCACCGTTGGATTAGAGACCCACTTAGGGTTTAGACAAAAAGGCTGAGGGAGGCAATGAGACTTCACTTTTTCATTTTTCATGAGAAGGAAGAAGAGCTGAGAGAGGAGGAGGACGAGCTAGGGCTTTGGTTCATTTCCCAAGAAAAATTACTGCATAGAAATCGAGGAGTACAGGGGCATTAAATATTGGCACAGAAATCGAGGTGCTTATGCACAGGAATCAAGGATAAGTACGGCCTGTATTTAATACTGTACGGCTGCATTTATTTGCACAAAAATCGAGAAGTATGGTCTGTTATTTTTGTTGTACGGTTGCATTAATTACAGCACAATTTTTGAGGGTACGGACAACATTTATTTGGCACAGATTTCGAGGGAGTATGACCTGCATTTATTGCTGGCACAAAAATCGAGACAGGGTACGGCTGCATTAAATTGATGGTACAGAAATCGAGACAGTGTACGGTCTGCATTTATTAGGCACAGAAATCAAGGGTGTACAGCTGCTATTTTTGCTGGGCACGTTTTTCCAGATTTTGAGATAAAATCTGGGGTGAAGATAAGTTGTATTTTCACTGTATTTCTGTCCTGAATTTTGCTGAAAGAAATAATAATCTCTCTCCTCTCTCTGACTGGTTTTCCCCGTGGGGGTTTTTCCAGGGCTTATTTGGCCAAAAAACTTTGAGTTAAAATTTATGGTGTGACTGTCCAAATGTGTTTTTCAGCTTGTAAGTATTTTACTATGTGTTTATATTGCTCAGTATATTTTTCTTAAGTAAGTTACAACCTATGCCAAACCGGCTGTAAGTGAAAACCACAAAATGTTCATATAAACCAGCATGTAGTAAAACTCAGATTTTCTACAGATGAGAGATTATTTTCTTCCCACCTTGGTAGATGAGAGGAATCATTCGGATATGATTCAAAACTTGATTATTCATGCTTATTGATATCGGACATATTATTCGAAATATTCAATCATATACTTCCATTTTCATATCTAGAATATTCATAAGAAATAGGAAGCAGTTTGGCAGTTTCTTCCTCCACTTGTTGTAGATATTGAAGAGGTTCTTCAAAGTGGACACTTCTCTCAAGGAATATATTTTTTGTTTCGGATATTCAATAGATTGTATAATTTTTATTCTTCATAATATCCAAAACTTTAGACTCAAGCATACAAGTTATCATCTCTTTTAGTGCTCGGTTTTTCCTTTTTGCTACACCATTTTGTTGAGGTGTGTAGGGAACAGTGTGTTGGATATGTGGAAATTGAACCCAGTGATAGATTAATTTTACTCACAACAATTAACAATTGATCATGCAAATTCACTCACAAAAGAGACTGAAATTGGAGCTGAACACTAAACTGTATTAACTCAGTGTACAATAGCCAACCCTGTAACATAATAGGTTGCTGAATAAATAACATACATCAGGGATTCGAATGCATGAGGAGCAATTCAAATCTAGCATAAAGCAGGCTTACTAAAATTAAGCAAATCCCCCATAGGTGTAAAAAGCTGATCCCAAATCTGTCATGGAGCTCACGAATTACAAAAATGGCTTAGCCAAGCTAAAGAGTGATGGAATGGCATCTCATACATGCTTTTACAAGGAGAAAAGAGTGGAGGATGAAGAGGACAAAATACTAGTTCACCTCACCTAGTCTAGCTTTCCCATTTGCCTTAAAACACTGAAAAAGCAGGCAATAAAGCAGAAAAAGCAGAAGGGCACCTAGGAGGCCAGGAATAAAGTAGATTTGATTCCTTGGGCTTTCCCATGTGCTACATGAGTCAAATAAGGCAAGTTTGACCACTATGGATAGGTAAAAGACAACTTGTACAAGGTGGGACACATGAACTAGGTTAATAAGACAAAACTAATTAAATTAATATCTAACTGGGTAAACTATGGGTTGATTATTATAACACCCCCCCTTATGCCTGACTTATGAGTAATATATCAGAAAATTATAGGGCCTAGAAACAAGTCTTAGTCACCCTTTACATACTGCATGTCCATTTAAACAAGGAAAGAGGCAAAACCAACTTGGGAAAATCCTCCCTTAAAAATGGACTGTAAAACAAAATTTTGGAATCTTGTCTTCACTCATGCTTCATAGCATGATCAGAAATCCCCAGTAGTGATTTGAGATTGCTGAAGTTCTTCTCAAAAAATGCTTTTGTGAAGATATCAGCTACTTGTTCTGAAGATGAACAGAAGAGTAGGTGAATGGTGCCATCATGCACAAGCTCTCTAATGTAGTGCATATGGATCTCAATGTGTCTGGTTCTCTGCTTCTAAACTGGATCTTTGTAGATTCGAATGGTACTTTGGTTATCACAGTAGATTGTAGTTGAGTACTCTGATTCGAAGCCACACTGTCCAAGTAATCCCTGCAACCATAAACATTGAGTTGTTGCATTAACAACTCCTCTGTACTCTGCTTCTGTAGATGAGAGTGCAATGGCACTCTATTTCTTGCTTGACCAGCTGATTGGCCCTTCTGCAAGCATGAACACATATCCTGATGTGGACTTTATGTCTGTGCTATCACCTGCCCAATCACTGTCAGTAAATCCAATCAAATCAAGATCATATTTTGCTTTATAGAAGATCCCATGTGTCCTTGTTCCCTGAACAAAGTTAAGGATCCTTTTGGCTGCTTTCTAATGGATCTCATGAGGCTGATCCATGTATCTAGAAGCCACACTTACTGCATAAGAAATATCAGGTCTAGTATGTGTCAGATACAACAAACATCCAATCAATTTCCTATACAATGTATTGTTTACCATAGGTGAAGAATCAGCTTCTTCCAGCTTCACTCCTGAAAGGAAAGGAGTTTTGCTTGCTTTGCAATCCTTCATTTTGAATTTTCTCAGCAAGTCCAAGGCATATTTGGACTGGTACACCTTGATTCCATCTTTGATTTGAGCAATCTCAAGCCCCAAAAATTGACTTAAGAGCCCCAAATCTGTCATGGAGAAGGCTTGGTTCATAGCTCCTTTTAAGGAAGCGATCTCAGCCTTTGAGCTTCCTCTAATGAGGAGGTCATAAAAATATAACACAATGATCATTAATAAACCATTAAATAACTTCAAATATACATTTGGATCTAATTTGCACCAAACAAAATTTAGTGATAGCAAGAAGCTATCGATCTTGGCATACCAAGCCCTGGGGGCTTGCTTTAGCCCATACAATGACTTTCTCAACCTGCACACAAGAGAAGGGTTAGTAGAAAAACCTTGAGGCTGCTACATATATATCTCTTCAGTGAGATATCCATTTAGGAAGGCACATTTTACATCCATGTGATGTACCTCCCATTGCCTTGAGGCTGCAATGGCTAAGGCTAGCCTGATGGAATCCATCTTTGCCATTGGGGCAAAGGTCTCATTGTAATCTATGCCATGAACCTGTGAGTAGCCCTTGGCTACCAATCTAGCCTTGAACTTCAGTGGTGAACCATCAGCAGCAAATTTGGTCTTATAGACCCACTTACACTAGACTAACTTTCTCCCTAAGGGAAGATCCACTAGCTCCCATGTGTTGCTCTTCTGGAGTGAGCTGAACTCCTCCTTCATGGCTGTTTGCCATCTTAGATCTCTTGATGCTTCTTCATATGTTTGAGGATTAGGCTCCACCATCAAATATCATTTTTCAGCAAACATAGGATCCTTCATGCACAAACCACTCTCAAATTGAGATTTAGTCCTTCTTGGGTCATTGGGATCCCCAGCTAGCTCTCCTGCTGCATGTAGTGTTTTGGCTGCCCATTTTGGCCTTGTAGGGATGTTAGGGTCTACGATAAACTCATCTCCATTAGAAAAATCAGAATCATCATGTTCAACAAACTCTTTACTTACTTCTTGAGGTTCAGGTGGAGAAGAGGCTTCTCCAACTTCCACTACTGCAAGGGGCTCTTCTTCAAACTGAACACACCTTTCAATGAAGGATTTGTTTGTGCTCAAATTTATCAGTTTGTACCCTTTTCAATATTCAGAGTATCCAACAAAAATACACTCTTGTATTTGGGGCTGCAAAGCCTTCCTCTTCTCTGTTGGAATTCTAGCCCAAGCCTTTGAGCCAAAAATCCTGAAATGGGTCACATCTGGCTTGTTCCCACTCCATGCTTCAAAAGGAGTCATGCCATCAAGCTGTTTATGAGGCACCCTATTCAAAATATAGGCTACACAGTTGATAGCTTCGTCCCAGTACTTTGGTGGAAAATTTTTGGCCTCCATCATGCATGTTGCCATCTCCTTCAGTGATCTGTTCTTCCTCTCAGCAACACCATTTTGTTGTGGTGTGTAAGGGATAGAATGCTGAATCTGGATACTTGCATCTACACAATAATTAATAAACTCAGACTTGACATACTCACCACCATTGTCAAATCTGAGGGCCTTGATTTTCCTTCCAGATTGGTTCTCAACCAAAGCCTTAAAGACTTTGAATAGGCCAAAAACTTCAGACTTGTATTTCAGGAAGTGAACCCAGCAATACTTGGAAAAGTCATCAATTAAGGTCAATGCATATTTGGCCTGACTCATGGAAATATGAGGGAATGGGCTAGAAACATCACTGTGGATCAGCTCGAGGGGTGCAGAGGTTCTCTCATGACTAGCTCTCTCAAATTTATGCTCTGGGTGTTTTCCTAGGATACAACCTTGGCAGACTCCTTTGGAAAATTTTATCTTGGGAAACCCTATGACCATCTCTTTTTCACTAATATCAGAAAAATATTTGTAGTTTAGGTGGACAAATATTTCATGCCAAAGCTTGCTTGCTTCATTAGCATGAATCAGAAGAGCAGAGGGGTTTGAGTAAGGTAGGAAGTGTGAGAACATGTATACCTTTTGAGCATGATTCACAACTCCTTTTGCAATGACTCTACCACTTGAGATCTCTGTGATCTCAACTTCATCAGGGGAGATTATGAATTTCTTAGGAGACCCAGTGTGGGTCATCTGGTACACTAACAAGAGGTTGGAGGCAAGACCAGGCACATACAAGACATTGCTGAACTGACCATGATCAAAATCAATCCTCCCTTTGCCAAAACTTTCAGTGAGAGAGTCATCTCCAAGTACTATAGGTGGTCCTTTCGACATATCAAGTGAGGAGAAGGCCTCCTTAGTTGAAACCATGTGTCTTGAAGCTCTAGAATCAATGATAAAACTGGGTGAGCTTGATGTGCTAGTAACCAATGCATGAACTCTCTCTCTGTCATCTGAACTTGATCCTCCTTCTCTCTTCTTTGAGCTATCTGGAAGGGAGATGCCATTCTTCTCCAAAATATGGGTCAACATATCTACTTGCTTCTTCATACAAGAGCTTTCAGAGTGATTTCCCTTATTGCAGCATGCACACTTGTTCATTTCACCTTTGTTTTTCTTCTTCTGGTAGTTCTTCTTGGAACCTTGTGGATCCTCCGGAGACTGTTTCTTGTCTCTCTTTTGCTCAGGTGGCTTTTTAGCTTTCTTTTTTATTTTTGAATCCACCTTCAAATCTCCAGCAATTAGAGCTTGATCTTTGGATGGTTTGATGGTGCCCATCATCACCAGCTTATCCTGTTCTTATGTGAGAGATTCCATTAAATCTGCAAGGCTAGTCATCTTCCAGGTACGAGATGTCAGTTTTTTGGCATGGAAGGTCGAAAAAAACACTAAATAGTCAGGGCTTAGCTTTGAGAGAATGGCCAGGATGAGCTGATCATCCTTCTTTTCGATCCCACACTGTTTCAGCTGCAAAACTAGTGCTTTGAACTTGGAGAAATATAGCTGTAGGGATTCAAAGCTATTTGGACTCAGAGAAATCAGCTCATTTTCAATTTGATGTCCCCTCATCTCATCTGTCTTTCCAAAAAGATCAGAAAGCTTCTCCCATACTTCATTCGGTGATGTCAATCCATCAAGATGGAAAAGGAGGTCTCTGGAAATACTCAGACACAGGAGACCATAGGCCTCATCCCTCCTATTGTGCCATTTTATCTTCTCTGCAGCTACATTGGGATCTGCTTCTGTTGCCATAGTCACCCTATAGATTCCTTTCACTCTCAAAAGTACCTCCATCTCTGCTTTCCATTCAAAGAAATTGAAGGGAGTCAAGGTAGTTTTCTGTGATTGATCCATAGCTTAGAAAATATGTCCCGGCTGTCAATAGAAGGCTCCCAGTCACTGATGTCGAACCTGCAAAACAATTTTGAAGGAGAGAAATTGATCTAAAATGGCTCTGATACCATGTGGAAATTGAACCCAGTGATAGATTAATTTTACTCACAACAATTAACAATTGATCATGCAAAATCACTCACAAAAGAGACTGAAATTGGAGCTGAACACTAAACTGTATTAACTTAGTGTACAATAGCCAACCCTGTAACATAATAGGTTGCTGAATAAATAACATACATCATGGATTTTAATGCATGAGGAGCAATTCAAATCTAGCATAAAGCAGGCTTACTAAAATTAAGCAAATCCCCCATAGGTGTAAAAAGTTGATCCCAAATCTGTCATGGAGCTCACGAATTAGCAAAATGGCTTAGGCAAGATAAATAGTGATGGAATGGCAGCTCATACATGATTTTACAAGGAGAAAAGAGTGGAGGATGAAGAGGACAAAAAACTAGTTCACCTCACCTAGTCTAGCTTTCCCATTTGCCTAAAAACACTGAAAAAGCAGGCAATAAAGCAGAAAAAGAAGAAGGGCACCTAGGAGGCCAGGAATAAAGTAGATTTGATTCCTTGGGCTTTCCCATGTGCTACATGATTCAAATAAGGCAATTTTGACCACTATGGATTGGTAAAAGACAACTTGCACAAGGTGGGACACATGAACTAGGTTAATAAGACAAAAATAATTAAATTAATGTCTAAGTGGGTAAACTATGGGTTGATTATTCTAACAGGATCTTGATTCCATTTTCTACACAAAGTTGCAGAAGATATGATTTGATGCAGTCACCTCCATTATCATATCTAATATTTTTTATCTTGCTCCCAGTAGCCGTCTCAACAAAAGCTTTAAAATATTTGAATTTTTCAAAAACTTCTGATTTCTTTTTGAGAAAGTAGATCCATGTAAACATTGAAAGGTCATATATGAAGGTACAAACATACCTCTAGATTTTCATGGAGATATTTATAATTGGACTATTGATATCACTGTGAGATATCCCCAAAGTACATGAAGCTCTGCTATCTTTTCCTTTATCAAACTTATGCTCAGGATGCTTGCCGACTATGCATCCCTTGAAGATCCCTTTTGAGGATTTGATGTCCAGAAGGACTTACACCATGGAATCCTTTTGTAGCAGCTACAAATATTTATAGTTTAGGTGTCCAAATATCTCATTCCACAACCAAATAACCTCATTTTTATGAGTCAGGGGGGCATTTGGCTTTGAATAAGGAACGGAATTGGAAAACTCATAGGATTTTGTAGCATGATTTGCTTTTCTTATTGAAATGAGTTTTCCCATGGCTATCTCATAAATATAAACATCATTGGGGGTGAATACAATTCTTTCTAGGAAAACCAGTGTTTGTCATTTGATACACATACAACACGTCTGAGGCTAAAGAGGGAACATGTAGAACATTCTTAAAGCTTCCATGCTCTAGATGAATAGTACCTTTTCCTTTTGATGAGATTTGTGAGTCATCTCCCATGTGGATGGAGCTGCAGCTGTTGAAATCTAGTTATGTGAAAGAATCATTGCATACAACCATATTATTTGAAGCTCCAAATTCAATGAGGAGATATCTAGCATTCAAAACACTAGCCATGAGTGCCTGATCTCTTTCATCTTGATTATTCCAAACTCCAGTATCCTTCTTCCTTACGCCTTCTGCAAGAGTGATGTTGTTTTTCTCCAAGATAAGGGCCATATGGTCAATAGTCCTCTTCATGCAAGAGATTTTGGGATGAAAGTATCTTCCACAGTAAGAGCACTTTGTCTTCTCTTTGCCCCTTTGCTTTTTTTTCCTCGAGCCTTAGGGCTCATCCGACTGTTGGTTTTTCTCCTTCTTCTTGGGAAGATCAAACTTGATCTTCTCTTTCTTTTTCTCTCCTTTTTCATTCGAAGACTTAGGTCCTACAACAAACAAAGCTTTATCTTTGGAGGATCTCATGGATCCCATTTGAACAAGTTTATCATGCTCATTGGTTAGGGACTCAATGAATGCATTGAAGGTAGGCATATTCCAATTTGAGATTGTGATCTTTCTAGTATGGAAGCTAGAGACAAAGACATAGTGGTATGCTCCTAGCTTTGAAACGATAGAAATAATTATCTTATCATATTTATTCTCAAATCCGTAGTGCTTCAATTGAAGCAAAATATGTTTAAACTTAGTGAAGAATTCATTTATGCTGTCAAAATTGCTTGTATTAAGAGAGAGATCAGTTAATTCTCCAACTGATAGGATCTCAAATCATATTGTTTTCCAAAGATTTTAGCAAGATTTTCCCGCACTTCTTTGTGAGTGTTTAATCCATTGAGATGGAAAAGGAGATCCTTTGAAATGGAGAGGCATAGGAAACCATACGCTTCATCAAGTTTGTTCCAATATTTTGACTTCTCTAATGCTGCATTTAGCTCTGGTTCCATTCCCAAGGTGACTCTGTAGAGTCCATTTGAGCATAATGTTATCTATGTATCCTCTTTCCACTAATAATAGTTGAAAGGAGTGAGAAAATTACTAGAGGAAGATTCCATTTTCCATTTGTAGCGAATGCAATAAAAGATTATGACATAACTGCAATCACACAAAACAAGAAAAATAAGGTCGAAAAACCTACACTTTTGGAGTTTCTTCACACCTAGATAGACTTATCTGAACAGAATCCAGAGGGAGAAAGGCTAAGATTCTAGGAATTATGTGGAAAACACTCTACTTCCGGTGCAATATTGCAATAGTTTTGAGCAATTTTGCTCAATATTCATCAAAGATCCATCAAAAACTCTATGAAAGAGTTTCCTTGTCCTTCCATGGCTTTGATAACATATAAAATTGAGGCATATCAATATTAGAATCCGAGACAAAATTTACTACAGATTGATACAGATCAATTTACTCAATGAATTCCAGAAACTGTGCAAAAGGCTTGTAGCAGTATATTTCTTAATCATTAATCAAAAGAGATAGATTACAATGCAATACAATGGCATTATTAGCCATGCAATTCAAATCCAAGAGAGGTCATTCAAATTGAGTGCATGAGAGTGGATTACTTGTCAGTTAACACCACTCAACACATCAATTAATTGCTTAAATCGAACATAACTTGACTCTAACAGAATCAGAGACAGTTGAGACTGAGTCTAACTAAATAGAACTCAACTGCATGCCAACAAGTAGGTGGAGGCGCCTATCCGACTTCAGTTAGCTGAGATAAACTGAACTGAGTTACAAAATTTAGGTGAGGGTTCCTTTAACACTCCATTTAACTACATTTAGGTAAAAAAATGAGAACAAATCATGGGAAATGCACCTTTAGCACTTCAGTTAACTGAAAAGTAGGTGAAGTAGCTCCTAGTTGAATAAGTGGGGTGCATCAATCAAGCAAATCAACCCAGATTTGCTCCCTCATTGAAGGAGGAGGCTCAATCGGGCTCCCTAATTGAAGGAGCATATCTAGTTTGATGATGCAGTCACATGTTTGATTCAAAACTTAAGATACGTGGTAAATTAGGATAATTAAGAAAAATAATGATGTGTGGCTAGAAAATGACTCCCACAAAATGTTGGCCGCTCATCCAAACTTTTGATTTTTCCAAATATTGAGATTCATGCCAAACCATGTCACTTTTGGATTTAAATATTAATATGAATATATAAATATTTATACTAATAATAAAACTGTTTCATGTTTTTAATAAATGCTTGGGTAATTTTGGAGGTTCCACTATTATTTTGTCCTTTTGCCAAATTTAGGAGCTCTACCAATTCATTAATTTTCTTAGCTAAATATAGAAAATTTCTCCATTAGATCTTGGTCATTGCCTTAGGTCCTATTATAATCCTTGATTCTTTTCTCTCCGCCACTTACCCATCCTCATTTTGGTGTGCATATTCCTCTGGTGGATCAATTACTAGCCATGGATTTTCCTCACCTTTCATTCTCACCGCCGATAAAAAAATAAACTTTAAATTTTTTAATGATCCTTAATTTATCATTGACCATGCAAGTTCTCCCAGCAGATCCCATCTTCGTCATTGATATTTTTAGCCTTTCATCCCCACTGTTGATTAAAATTACATTTTAAGCTTTCCACTAGTTTCTAATCTGTCTTTTACCTTGCATATTCTCATTGCATATTTCATATCTGTTTTCGATCTCATTTTCTTTTTTTCCTTCACTGTAGATATAAACCATGTGTTAATCCTTTCTGTCGATCTCTAATTTTACCTTTACCTCGTAAATTTTGATAGCAGATCTATTTCTCAAACCTATATCTTTCCGCTTAAATATCTTGGCCATCAAATTTTTAAAACATTAAAAAAAATCACCTTTAGTCTCCATTATATCATTCATGGTCATATTATCAAGGTTTTTAAAAACTCTAGGTCTCGATTGGAGCTTAACTCCTTTTTTCACCTACAAGATAAAATGGGGCTAATAGTTGGCTCCAAATCGGGATGTTATCGTCCGTATGAGATATAAAATAACTCGTAGACCAAGTTCCTGATCCATTGTGATGTTCTAAAATCTTAATCTGCTTTCTGTTCCAAAATCTTAAAAAATTTTAACCTTACTAAAACCCAAACTGCAAATTGGAATTTGTACTGAAAATCAAATGCCAAAAACCAAACCAAAACTATTGCATCCTTTATACAAGATGGAAATTCAAAATAAAAAAAAATACTCACTGTTAAAATAAAACTGAAACTGCAAACCAAACTTAGAAATATGCTTGATGTTCAAGCTTATTGCACACACTCCTACTCTAACATACTGAAACAACTACAAAATCATGTGATAAAAAAGATCCAATGCAGCCAATAAAGCAAATGGCCACTTGATTGAAGCTCACATTCAACTTCCCCAGACATAAATAAAAATTTAACATCTGACAACTCAACATACAACAAAAATTCATACCCAAAGTCTATGAATTGTGTAAAGTTCTTCTTCTCTCATGATTGCAACATACTTGCAAAAGAGTCTTCAAGACCATGAATAATCACTTCTTGTTGATGATCAGAAAAAATAATTAGGCTTCCTTCATTTTTATCTGTTGGTTGTTGTTCCATTTCATTAAACTCAATATCATTTTCCAAGGAAATAGAAGCCATGTGTTTGTCTTCCTTATCATTCATAATAGGAAAAATCTTTGAACATTCTTGAAAATATTAAAATGCAACAACCACCCTTTTGAATATGAGGAATATAATTTTGAAAATTAAACAATTCTGAATTTATTTTTTCAAGAGAGGTATTTTGATTAGTAACATCATGTTCAAAATGATGCAATTCCACAACTTCCTTTTCAAGATTTTCTTGCAACTCATGATTATCATTTTGTAGAGATTGTACCTTGTCATCATCCTTACTACCTTATTGTGACTTTGTTTGAAAAGTGTCACATACCACTATGTTGCTTTTTGAAACTCTAAAACATATTTTAACTTACTCCTTTGATTTTCCATATATGTAGCTTCAAAAATCTAATTTTGACACACTTCATTTTGAAATAAATTTTCTAACAATAAATGGTCTAAAGAGAAATTTGAATAACTATCCTCATCCTTATCTTGATCATTTAAAATATGGATATATTCATCAAACTCAGGGAAAGGAACATTAATTTCTACATCAAGTTGTTCATCTATTTCATTTTCAGGCAAAGGGAGAGTTACTGTTTGTTGGAAATTTTCCTGAATATCTTGACAACTAACCTATAACATTCCTTCTTGATGCTGAAAATAATCCTAATAAAAATCTTTAGCTTCTTCATCCATTAATTCTTCATCACCATAATCATCTTCCATGTGTTGGATAAAATTTTCAAAATTTACTTGACAACAATTTTCAAACAGTGATAAAGATGGGTAAATTTTCTTATAATTTTCATAGAATGTTGGATGAAAGTATTCCAAGGAGTAAAAACTAGTAGTTCGTAAACGTTCATACCATGATATTTCCTTTCCTTCCAGAGTAGCCATAAACATCTTCATCAAGAAATCTTCATTCCATTCAACCTTTGGTTTATGTGAATGCATATGAAACTTAATCAAATGTAAAGTAACATCATGACCTTCTTCATCTTTGAAGTTTGGAAAATATGTTTTCCAATCTATGCAAGACATTTGATTTGGAACAACAAGAATATGAGCACCATTCATAGGAGCATACCTTACATATTGTAAATCTATCTTCAGATAGTGGATTCGCTAGTGAAACTTTGATTTTTGGATGTTGCTGACAGTGGAGTCGCCTGGTGAATGATGTACAATCTTTTTTGTGTTTGACTATTGTTTACCCTGAATAATCAAATATGATCTTTATCATTTCTCCTAGGGAATATTTCATGTTCGATCCTCGACACCGACACCAAGATGTTATCACTCGGAATTTACCCTTGGCTATGAGAAGATAATCCCAAGGTAACCACAAAACTAATATTTAGGGGGAAAGTTGGCTTCATTCCTACTAGAGAGGGATCTATAAATAGATAAACACAAAGGACATATATATTTAAAAAGAAACGAATTTTAATGGTATTAATGGCTAAAACAGATGGTCATTGGGCATGCAGTCAAAAGTGAAAAATAATTAAAGTCAATGCTTTGCAATGGAATTATTAACAGAGGTAGGGAAATTACTCTTTTATAGTCAAAATGTTGTTTGTCTGGTGATAAGGAAGAGTAAGCAACAATCCAATAATGTGGGCATCTGAAGATGAATCTAGTATTAACTTTAGTGGAAAATTATTGTGAATGATGGAAATCAAAGAATCAGAGCATAAACTTATGAATTCTGATCCAAAATACACTTATTCAAGCATGAAAAGATAACAAAATGGAAATATACGCATGAAACACATTCACGTGGAGGAAAGAAAGTACATACTGTAAACTAAATAACACAATAATATCTAGTAGAAAACTTCATTGGCTCTGAAATATTTTTATTAATCTTGAATCTCTCTTACAAAAGCAGTTCTTTCTCATGCTTTCCAACCCCCATTACATTACAAAATCCTATTTTTATACATCAAAGCTCCTTGAAATACTAACTACCTACATGATAAAAATAGGCATATGTATATTCCTTATTACATTTGTCAATTAACCTTAACAAACTATGCCTATCTTATAGAACACAAATCTAATTTATATACCTAGAATAGAATTAAGTTGTAATAAATATGGAAAGGATGCCAAGTGATTCAATTTGTTGAATGTTCTCTGTCGATTGTGCTCTTGAATTCCTTAAAATGCTCCAAAAATATTGCTTTAGATGCTCAACTATCATTTTCCTTGTTATTTGGAATCCATCAAGCTGATTTTGTGCCACGAATATAGATATGATTGTTACATTTGTCCTGAACTTATGACTCATTGCATGTTCAAGCTCATGGAATTAAAATTGTTAGCTTAAAATATGGCAAGGAATCTTGATCTTTTATCCTCTAACTATTTTGATGCTCTGAAAACTGAATTCTCTGACACTTGCTCACTTGCTCTCAAGGATTGATGATTCATTTCCCTAATTTGGTACAAAACATGCTTAAACTCCAACTTTGTAAAAACCTCATCGAACTGTTCTAAAAAATTTCCACATTTTGGTTTTATGAATTTCATAAATGAAATTCCAAAACAAATTCCAAAACCATCCACCATTTGAGAAATCCATGCCTTGTTTTGTTTCCTTATTTTTGCATCTTGAATCTAATTGTGTATGGATTTCATAATGAAATTAAAAAACATTTACCAAAACTAATAAAAATTCATTAAGAAATTTTCATTTCTGTGGAGAATCCACCCACTGGTTTTGAATACCATGTCTCGTTTTTCCTTGATCTTGAACTTTGAATTTAATGGTTTATGGATTTCATAAAATGAAATTAAAAAAAAAATCTCAAAATAAATGAAAATTACTAAACAAATTCTATTTCCCTCGAAAATTATCCACTAGTTCGAATACCATGTCTTGTTTTGGATTTGGAACAAGTACATTCGAGGTGAAAAATTTATAACATAAGGTTTGGGATGTTAAAACCACTAATCATAATTTTGTTTATATTTCCTAACTGTCTGTCAGTTAAATAGATAGCTATGGTATTGTAACTATATATGTACCTCTATGTACATTGCTAATGAATTGAATCGAGTATGCCTTTTCTTCCCATGTTTCTATTCATGGTTTCCTAATTCCTTCTTGGCTTCACTTATGTTTCTACATTCTTTTTACTATGCATCTAACAGTGGTATCAGAGCACCATAATATCAGTGGCCTTGATTGAGAGAGTTCGTGTGAGCATTCAGAGCATATGATGACCTTCGACCAGCAAATGGAAGAAAGCTTAACCGACCAGCATTTCGGAAAAAAAAAAAAAATAGTTGTTGATCAGTGAAAAGAAAAGGAGAGCAGAAAAGAGACAGTTGCATGTACCTCAAAGGATCCAAAGTTGGGAATCGCTGCCTAAAAAAAAGAAAAAGTCTGTTTGTTTGGAAGAAAGTCTGTTCGTTGACCGTTGAATAAAGAATGACCACATGAGAGAAGTCTGAAGAGACCCATCCCGATCATCCACACCAAATGCGGATCGGAGAATTTGTGAAGATTCGAGGAAACAGTAGTAAGTTGATACATGATAAAAAAAAATTAAGCATTGGTGCGAAGTCAAATTAAAAGGAGATATTAAAAAAAGTTCTTGTAAATATTTTACCGCATTATTGAAGATAAGGAAAAAGGATTTTTCTCGTTTAAAAACTGGTATGTTTAAGGACAGGGATTTTATTGGTTTTTATTGAAAGTGAATTTTGAAGAAAAAGAAAATAAAATGAAAGTGATTTTTTAGTATTTTGAAGAAAATAAAATGGTAAAGAATTCCATTAAAGAATGTGAGTTGATCTGTGGAGTGGAAGGTAGCAGTGAAACCGTTTGTATCCACTTTACAGATTAAAAAAAAATTCAATCTGTATTAAAGTGTATGTGTGAAGAAAACTTTCCAATCAGAATTTTGCAGCGAAGCATTGGTACAAGGAAAATTAAGAAGAATTCGTCCTGAAGGAAGGTGGCTATATAGAAGGTTGAAAATCGTTGCGTTTGTGTTATCAGAAATTGTTGCATAAAAATAATGAATCCGAATTGAAATTGTTGCTTAAAAACATTTATGTTGTATTGAAACATAGCGTCAAGAGAAAACTATAAAGTAGTCTGGGCTGCATCAAAAATAAGTTTTTTTTGAAAATTGTAAGAAAGAAAGAAGCTGCATTGAAGCTAGAAGTGAAGAAAATCCAAACTGTTGCAGAGAACATGTTCAGAATTTGCTTTATTTAAACCAGATTGAAGATATTGCAGACAGATTGAAGATATTGCAGATAGTTTGAAGATTGCAGCCACTAACATTTGAATATGCAGACAAATTAAAACAAATTTTTCAACATTCAAAATTAAAAAAAAAAAACAATTCAACACCTTTTCTGAACTTGTGCCTGTTCAGATTTTTATCCTTGCATTCTGTGTTTTTGCAAGTTTTTTGGTACTTACTATTGTTTCTTTAGTGAGTATTAAATATTGTTGAATTGAAAAATGATTGTAATTGGGTGCATTTTTGGTTGAATCCAACACCCATAAGGAAGAAAATCTAAATAGAGAAGTGTTGAGTTATAAGAAACCCTCAAGATCTAAATGGCCAGAATGGAAGAACTCTTCCATCTACTATAGTCATCGCTCAACGCGACTCTAGGATCTACAATTTCCGTGAACAAGAAAATATTTAACAAAGTTATTACATGTTTGCAAAACATGCACAGAAAAATCGACATGTTCAAAACACAAAACAAGTTATTATCTGATGAACTGAGTCTTCTCCGAGAGCAACATGTTGATCATGAAAAAGAGGACAGCAAGCATTTTTCAAATATGAAAGAAATTAGTGAATTCAATGGAAAAATGTTTCTTGCAGACATTAGGGTAAGAAATGAAAATCCTAGTATAAATGAAAAGATTCTGAAAACTGAAGATAAAAACATTGCAAAGACAAAGGAATGTGGAGTTGCGACCAAGTTTGTAAGGCCATGGGAAGAATTGTTGTTTAAAAGAAATAAATATGGTTTAGGATATGAAAAATTTGATAATCTTTTCCATATTCCATATTATAGAAAACCAGTTAGCTTTATGAGTGGAGGATTTCTGGTTGATGCCAATCAAAAGGAAGAATTTGCAGACAGTAATCAGGTACATAATGATATTGCAGTTGATAACTTGAACAAAGGATCTTTTAAGTGCCACCATTGTCATAGAGTTGGCCATGTTGAGTCTTATTGTTTTGATCTTCACCCCTGTAGCCTTTGTGGGAAGAAAAATAATCTTTCCAACCGCTGTCAGAAAAACAAGAATCTTCAGCAGAAACAAATAAGTTTTGAGTGGTTAGGTACTTGGCGTTGGTGTTTGGAAGGCAAGTTGTTGGAAAGATCTTATCAGCGAGTTTATAGTCATGTACAACCCAGTTTGCAGGGTGCAGTTTCTACAGTTGATGGTTCTTTATGTTTTGTTGATTTGAGGGAAAGACCAAGGCCCATTTGATATTTGTTTTTAAGGTGAGATTGTTCCTGACAGGGGGAAAATGAATGTCAGAAACAAGAGACGAAAATGAATGTCAAAAACAAGAGACGCAAACAAGAGACCTATAGTTTGCGAGGTCAACAAAAGTCTTTTGAACTTCTAGATTGACATGGTTGGTGGTATTCCTAAAACCACTTGATTGCTTTGGTTGGTTAGTGGTCATCCTAAAACCACAGATTTAGCAAAAGCCTTCATCTTCTGCTAATTTGTGTCAGAGACTTTGGTTTTTTTACTCTCTGAATTTACTTGACATAGTTGATCGTCAAGTAATGGCAATTTTTTCTGGCAAGGACAAACTTATGATTAAGGGGGGATGTTAAAACCACTAATCATAATTTTGTTTATATTTCCTAACTGTCTGTCAGTTAAATAGACAGTTATGGTATTGTAACTATATATGTACCTCTATGTACATTGCTAATGAATTGAATCGAGTATGCCTTTTCTGCCAATGTTTCTATTCATGGTTTCCTAATTCCTTCTTGGCTTCACTTATGTTTCTACATTCTTTTTATTATGCATCTAACATGGGACATTAGGAAAATTTCACAGACATAAGAGTTTATACGATGCACTTTATTTAGCTGAGCTAAAGAGTGGTTTGAGAAGATGGTGTAGTTCCCATAGGAGTAAACATGTGAGTGACATATAGTAAAAAGTAAAACCATGGTGAAATTATGCTACCACTTCAAAAAATTACACCTTGAGCTAGTTGAGTGAGTGGAGTAAATGGTAGTCGCTTATCCAAACTTTTGATTTTTCCAAATATTGAGATTCGTTCCAAACCATATCAATTTTGTATTTAAATATTAATATGAATATATAAATATTTATATTAATAATAAACCTTTTTCATGTTTTTAATAAATTCTTGGGGGTTCCACTATTTTTTTATTTTATTTTTTCCTTTGGCCAAATTTAGGAGATCTTCCAATTCATTAATTTGCTCAACTAAATATAGAAAATTTCTCGATTAGCTCTTGGTCATAACCTTAGGTCACATTATAAACCTTGATCCTGTTCTCTCTGCCACTTACCCATTCTCATATTAGTGTGCATCTTCCTTCGGCAGATCTATTACTAGCCATGGATTTTCCTCACCTTTCATTCTTACCGTTGATCAAAACTAAACTTTAATCTTTTCACTGATCCTCAATTTATCATTTACCACACAAGTTATTCCAGTGGATCCCATCTCTGTCATTGATATTGTAAGTCTTTCATCCCCACCATTGATTAAAATTACCTTTTAAGCTTCCTTCCAGTTTCTAACATGTCTTTTACCTTGCATATTCTCACAGTGGATTTCATATTCGTCGTCTATCTCATTTTCTTTTTCCCTTCACCGTAGATCTAAACCATAAGTTAAGACTTTCTGTCGATATCTAATTTTACCTTTACCTCATAACTGTTGATAGCGAATCTATTTCTCATCGTAGAACATTCCGCTTGAAGATCTTGACCATCGAATTTTTAAATCATTTAACACAAGTGCCTTTAGTCTCCATTAGATCATTCATGGTCATATTAGCAAGGTTTTTAAAAACTATATCTCTCCATTGGAACTTAACTCCTTATTTTCACCTCCAAGATAAAATGGTGCTAACACATCCCTTCAATGGCTACTATTGGTAGGGTCCTCTTTACCAACACTCCTTTGGTAGACACCTTTTTTTCATTACCATCCCATCCTTCACCAACTAACATATTGGATTTGTGCACTATCACATCCAGTAACATCTTGACCTCTTTGCAACCTCAGTCACAAACCCAACCACAGAGCTCAGGGAATTATTGGGGTTCATTCCTTGTACACACAATCCCCTTCCTCTTTCCACCTTTTGACATCATGAGTAAGCCAGTCATGGATACTCTCAAATTTCAGGCTTCACTTTGGGTATTCTTGTGTGGTACCTGGATCCACCCACCCCTCCCCTGACACCATAGATCATGTTGACACCAGTCCAACCTATTGAACCAGTGTCACACCCACCTCCTAGTACGCAACCAACTACTCCTCTCACCACTTATTCTCCCACCCTCCCATGAATACTGGGGGAAAGGAACCCAAAGCCTCAACAAAACCACAACCACCTCCTACATTTGCTTTATGCGATGTACAAGGCCATGCGACACAAAATTGTCTTAATTTTATCATCCTTCGCACCCATATGCGCACAGTAGTTCGAGACCAAGTACACAATCCATGCCTCTTTAGAAAGTTCCTGTGCACTAGACACTTGGTTAGAGATTTCAAATGTATTCCATTCATGCATGTTCCTAGAAGTCTCAATTATCTAGCAGACCAAATGGCTAATGACGTTCTAGAGTAGCACATCAATCATCGCATATAGGAAATAAAATGAATTATGCATCATCATATAGTCATGCATACCTATGTCATATACATCATATAGGAATACTCATAATCATAAAAATAAGACTCAAAAAAAACCCATAAAAATAAAAAATATGCATCCACGAGCATTTGATATCATATCATAATGTTTAGTACGAAATGAGAAGCTCCACAGGAATTCTCGTCTGATCATACATATCATACAAAAATACCCATGCCCAAACACATTGGGGGAAACATCACAAGCATCTAATTTGAGTCATCCTCCTTTGACTGTTTGGCATCCTTAGTGTACTCCTCCTCATATGATCTCTCCTCCTCCATCAGCACGTCACCCTGTCTCACCACTATGACATACTTAGAAGTAACACCGATCCTCCTCATCAGAGAGATCCACTCCGAAGGATCTCAATAACATGTGACGATCAAATCATCGTCTATGTACTACCATCCATCATCAGTGACCCCCTCTAGTAGCCCCTCCATGTCTAGCCATAGTGATTCCAATGTTGCACTCTGCCTCCTCCTCTTCCCGTGATTCGGTCGATCTAACCCCTCCGCCTTGCCCCTGCACCATTGGTACCCTGCTAGAGGGTGTGGTCCCATGCATGCACATGCACATAGCCTATCATCATTATCTATCACATGTGTGATCTTAACTTGATCTTAGATTTGGGAGTGTTCATATTCCACCCTCTACTCCATTTTTTGAGGATTTTCACTCCCTTCACCCAGTCTTAACACCAGTGTTCATTCTCACGGGGGTGGTAGTGGATACTTCCTTCGAATGCATTGTCATGATAAATTATCCCTATAACCTATATTTTGGACTCCTTACTGGCTATTTCTAGCTATTTTGGACTAATATTGTTGTCATGTAGGGTCCATTTTTGTATACTCTCTCCGAGGCTTTGATCCATTCGTGCTTATCACAGGTATAATGTCTGAACTGGCATATAGGTTAGGATTTCACATCTGCTTGCATTTTGCATGGCCTTATGACCATTTCATATTGACCTTAGGTACGAACCCACTTTATGATGTTATAGATCCTTCATACTGCTACTAGATGTGACATTATGTAAGTGATAGAGCTTTCCTATACATGGGTGCCCTAGTTAGATATTATTTTCCCTTTGGTACCCATGTTGAGATTCCCCCTTTAGGTTGTGGGAGTCATTTTTTAGTCTCTTGATAAGTTGAAATTGTACAAAATGATTTAAGCATGCTTCAAATGATTATATTGTTTGTTTTGAGTACTTGTCCAGTTGAGTCCGCAGAGTCCAGTTAGCTAATACAAACTTCATGCCTTAAATTTGATAAATTCTTGGCTGAGAAAATTCATTCTCAGTTAATGGATTTCCACAAGACCAGGACTTTTAGATTTCAGTCCTATTTTCTGAAAATGTTTTTATCATTCAATGAGAAGAATTTGCAGCTTCTAGAGATGGTACTTACTAAGGAAATGAATAGGGATTATACTAAATTTATTAATTTCCTCATGTATGAAGTGTACAATGCAATTTTCCAAAAGAAGTTTCCCATAGTACTACCAAAAATGAATAAAATATTGCATCTTTCTATAGAGAAAAGGATTGGTGACTGTTTTTTTTTTAGCAAGAGATAATGATTAGGTTGTATGGCTTTGTTCATCAAACTTATTTATTGTCTGCTTTCTTGATTCCTAGAGTGTTTTCAATGGAGTTGATTAGACAAAAGTTGATAGTTGAGAATGAACACTTTCTAAATTTCAAGAATTCCATTGAGATCAGATATCGAAGGGTTGTAGGCCCTTTCATCATAAAAAATAAATCTGTTCTTCCAATGATTGAGAGTTTTCTGAAAGATATGGGGTTTTCTACAGAAGTTTCCATTAATTATGACCCCCATCATGTTATTTCAAATAGAAGGCATGCTATGAAAATAAAACCTTTTGAGCATGATGAGGTTGTTGGATAGCAGAGGCTACAAATTGGTCTGATTATCCTCATGAAACTCAAAAGGATACTGATATGCAAGAGGGTTCATCTTCTTCTATAAAATAAATTACTTCACTGCAGCCTGACACTTCCAATTTGGTCTCAGTGGCTGAAAAGATGACACCTTTAGCCAATTACTCAGAAAATACCAACAAGAGATATTTTTCAGATGCCATCCATACTGAGGAGGAGGATACTGCTAGGACTCCAAATAAGCCAATAATTGAAGAAGAAGGACAACTTGTCCAGACTACAGAAGAAGACAGAGGTAAGAAAAATATGAAGCGGTCAGGTCCCTCTTTTGATGTGTGAGAATATGCATTTGCTAATACACTCGTTGTTTCCACATCTAAATTTAAAGATAAAACAGAGCTGTTGGAGAAATACAAAGAGACTAAAGATATAACTTCAGAGGAAACATTGAAGTTGTATTCATAAGTAAGGAAAATCTCTAATCAAGATGTATCCCTTATTTTTGTTAGAGATTACTCCCATAATAATTTGAATTTGGCCTTGGAAACCAAGAATATGGTTTCTGAAATGAAGATGGATTTGGAGAACATATCTATCCTTGACTGATACATTTGCACAAGCAAATAGGGGATATCATTTTCACTAATATGTTCAAAGCTACCTTGAGATTGTCAAGGTTGCAGACTAGTAAAAGCATAATTGAAAATCAATTGAGACAGGAGAAGGTGGAGAATAAATCCCACTAGGCACAAATAAAGAATTTGTAGACAGATCTGCTGGCTGCTGAGAACCAAGCAGATAAAAGAGGAGGGATACAAAAATTGTTAATTAAAAGGAGAATGCTATCCAGCTATTGAAAAAGAAATTGAAGATACCTGCTACACAGCTAATACATGCATCTGAATTAGGTGAACTTGAAAAGGAAAAAGAGGGATTAAGTAATGATTTTATTGATTATAAAGCTAAGTTACTAAAGTTTTCTGAAAAAGAAAAATAGTGGCAAAAAGACATGACTTTGGTAGTCAAGAGTTAGAAGACCCTTAAAATAAAATATGATGAAATGGAAAAGGAACTACAGGAGAAAGAAAAATCGTTACAAGAGAGGGAAAAAGAACTAGAATGTAGACTTATCCCTTCTATGGATGAATATAATGAACAAAATATTGCACAGGCTATGTCAGAAGTTATCCTTAAAGAATTACAGCTCACTAGATTGAAAAATCAAAATAAAAAACTGGAAAGCTTGGCATTGCAAAGGGAATAAGAGAGAACAACTTGGGAAGCTAAAAGCCAAGCTTGGGAAGCCAAATGCCAGGAACTACAAAATAAAAATGATAAACTCATAAATAAGGTAATAGGTCAATTACCAAGACAGGGAGAAAAACATATCATTTGGGATGCCATCATAGAGGAAGCAAGCAAATTTACACCCTACCCTGACTATGTGTTGGATAAAGAAGTTGTTATTCAAACAATCCAGGAAAATTATGACAGCAGCCAAAGAGAAACTAAACAAGAAACCAATTGATTATCCCAACAATGCCATCAACATTTTGAATGGATTGATAGAGGGTGATTTGAGGAAGCAAAATTTCAAGGACAGAATATCAATTATAACCTAGGCTAGGAAGGTAGTAAACAAGTATCATCATTTAGACATAGTCCATGAAAAAATTGATAATATGGAACATCAAATGAAGCTCTTCAGAGATATGTTTGATCCCTTATTTAAGAAAGGACTCCCATTCTTTTGGGAAGAAAAAGGAACAATGCTGACTCAGAAAGAATACCGGGATAAGTTGATTTAGTGCAGGTTGGATCACACTAAATTTGTTGATATGAACTAATCATTGTTTGAAAAGACAATTGTTGACAAGCTAGCTGATGAGTTCAAGATATTTTTTTCTTTCAAAGAAGCATGTGCTCATTTACAGAATTATTCCTACATGGACCATATAGAATTGCGTGTGTTGGAAAAGGATATGTCCATGTTGGATTTGCCATCTGCAGACCAATGGAAGATAGTAGAAATGTTTGGGAGGACCAAGTACACATTACACGCCTGAAGAAATGGAAGATCATGGAGACAACATGATGAAGAATAGTTATTAGGCATTGGTTTATTTCCTAGAAGCTATTAGTAGTTAATAAATGAAAAATCCAAACAACTGAAATTTACAAAATGTAAAGCTGTGAGATAATAGATTGTAAAGACAAACTACTGAAATTTACCAAAAAAAGAAAAGCAATGGCAAAGAGATATGTCTCTTGTAGTTGAGAGTGATAAGACTCTCAAAGCTAAATCTGATGAATTAGAAAGAATCTGCAAGAGAAAGAGAAATAACTTGAAAGTAGAATTATTCCTCCTTCTACCGAGTCTTGTGAACAAACCATTGTTCAGAATATGTCACAAGTTAGTCTGAAAGGATTGGAGCTAGTTGGATTGAAAAACCAGAACAAAAATCTAGAAATTCTAGCTCTAAAAAGAGAACAATAGAGAAAGGCCTAGGAAGGCAATTATGTAGTTAATAAGCGTGGAATGACACATATAAAAGGAAGATATGCCTATTTTTAGTAGTTTGTTTTGTTTCATCTCATGGAGAAATTGTATAAGAACTAGTGATTGTAATGAAAAAAGGGTTGGAACCCATGAGAACTGAGTTATGTAATTTGAGACCTATTTTTAATGAAATCACAGAGCCAAAGATGGCCTTTTCTGCATAGATTCATGTGTTGTTCATGATTTTATAATGTAAAAATGCTATCCATTTTTGCAAAAAAAATGTAAATACAACATAAATACTAACCTTAGGTAAGAGAACCTTCAATTTATTTTCTCCTTCCAACCAAGGTTTCATATTGCATCCAGATGGTCCAAACAGATTTCTGCATAAAAAAATTAAGGAAAAAATTGATTACTCTGCATATACATATACAGTATCTAATATATAACTTTATAGCCTACTTATAAACAACAATTGCACAACAAAAATTAGAAAATCAATTTAACAGGTCTTATTAGAGGCCTGGAATTTTACCATACCCAAGGACGGTTTTACTGCACTCCAAACAGGCCATAAAGAAATTCTACAGAAAATCTTAGGAATCCATCCTGGAATTTCCATTCACCTTTGCACATCAAAAGTGTTGGTTGTGCTCAATGTAATGTTGTGCGTTATTAGTTGATACAAGGCTTCACTCTCTATTATTTACACAGGAAAAAAAATTCCCTCTGTTAGAATAAGGTCTAAAACAAAATACGTTTATGAAAGTATATAACCTAGGGCATAAAAAAGTGAATATTATTCTTACCTGTTTATTTGATTTGATCATATACCTATTTGTTGTCAGGTTCACTGAATTCGTTCATCTAGGATTGATTCAATAAACATGTAGATAATGAACTTCCATCTCAACTAGAGGTACTCTACAGGAAGCCTCTGTGCAAAATTGGAAAATACAAAAATTGGAGGGATTTTTCCATTATTAGCCTATTTCAAATATTTGAAAATTTTCAGTTAACCCAACATCGAACCACATTACAAACTCCGCATTGGTTCATGTGCAACTGGAAAAAATATCAACGAAATAGGCTTTTGACTAATTACGTGATTAGAGACGCTAATTAAATCTTAATACTTTTTAATCCATTCCTTATTTAGGATACATTTCAGGGATGGTAATTTCTTATGGGTACTTAGATGTCACAAATCCAACTTAACTAACATTTTTTCCATTCGAGCCTTTGGTTTTTTAGTTATAGTGAGTTTCAACTCACTTATGATAGCCATTCAAAAAAACCAAACGAATTCCAAGCAACGAAATTGAGTTTTTTTACCTCTTGTGGGTACTTGGATAACACAACCCCAATGAAGATTTGGAATTGTTATACCAATGATATGATTATTATGTTAAAAACTATATCTATTATAATATTATTTTAGTCATGTTTATGAGGGGATATTATCAAGCATATTATTTTAAACTTCTTTTAAATTACACTGTAAACAATTCATGAACTTGATTGAGAAATGAAAACCACAGTTAATAAGCTATTGAATAACATTACACACACACACACACATATACATACATATATATACATACATATACATACATACATATACATACATATATATACACACACACACACACATATATATNTATATGTATATACATATATGTATGTATATATATGTACATACATATATGTATGTATATATATGTATATACATATACATACATACATACATACATACATACATACATACATACATATATATACATATACATATACATATACATATACATATACATATAACAACTTTAGTACAAAATGGTTTGGAGTGAAAAATATATGTGATATCATATTTTTCTTCACTTTATATATAATAGTTGAGATGTCTATTTTTCCTTTCCTTTATCTTCCTCTATTTAATATGAAAATTTATGGTGTACATGTGTGTGTATCCATGAGTGTGTGCATGGTTGTCGATAGACTAGATATGTGTGGTTACTATGTGTTGATGAGATGATGTTTATATTCATGGTTGGAAAACTCGTGAGAATGAATAAATTATCACACTAATATTTGCAATATAACACATAATATGCATTATGTAACTAAATTAATACTAATTATTTAAATTGATTATTTCTTGGTATTTGCAGAAAAATGGTGAAGATGACTACTTAGATGTTGATCCTGATTATGTTGTCAACGATGTACCAAAGAAATATAATGTTGGTAATATGAAAATGGATCATATGAAAATTATGATGGATATGATGTTGGGATATATGAGGATGATGAGAAGAGGGTGATGAGGATAAGGATGATGATGGTAGTCATTGATTCTACTACTAAGAGTGTGGATGTTTTTTTGTTTCTCCATTCTACTAGAAACATATTGTTATTTTTGTGATGATCCACGTTCATATTACATTTTGGGTCATTTTGATTGTATTGTGGATTCATGTTGACATATAAACTTTGATTAATGTTGATCATTTTGACTTTTCTAGATATGGATATAAAAAAATTCTTGTGATATCGATATTTTCACTATATATATAGTTCACTTGTTCTTTTAACCTTAATATTATGATCTGTATGACAAGTTATTGATGCAATGATGTTTTATAATTTCACTTCTTTTGATGAAAGATAATGTTGATGTTATTGTTATTATATTTTAAATTTATATATATTGGAATTTGTTAGATGACCTTTTCATGGAAAATTAATATATATGATGATATTACTACTTTGGATAAATGTTGTCTTTTTATGTTAAATTTATTCATAAATGTTATCCAATAAATTTCAATAATGGTATCTACAATTAATTTGAATGTTTCATTATGATATTTCAGAACTATGAAGTAAATCTTATTAGTATGAGAATTATTGAAATTAATTAAGATTTATAATAATTTGATACAATAAATATATTAGCACACAATTTGATATGGATGTAGGTGTTAAAAAGCAAGTCTATTGTGGTGCCGATAAGGAAGCAAAACCAAGAGCTAAAATGGAATCCCACTATGTCCCAGATCTAGAAGCGACATTGGACACAAAACTTGGCATAAGTTGGAAGTCAATTTTGATGCTATTTTGGATAAGCTAGACTAATTTCCAACAAAGAAGCACAAATGGATGCTAAATGAGAAGCTAAATGAGGCGCTCATGAGGAAGCAAAATAAGAAGAAATCTAAGGAGATAAACTAGAAGCAAAATGGATGATAAATGGGTGCTAAAGTAGTAGCAAAACATGGTGTTAATGTGGGCGTAAATACAGATGAAAAACCAGGCATTAAAAAGGATGCAACACTTGGCGCTAATGGTAAATCCAAACATGGTGTTGACATGATAGAAACATAATACGTTACTTTGGATGCAAAACATGGTGCTACATAGGAATAAAAATATGGTGCAACAATAGAAGAATAATTTGGCGTGATTTTGGTAGAAAAACATGATGCAAAAAAGGAAGCAAAAATTGGTCCAAAATCATATGGTAAAGTGGTAGCACATATGGATGCAATATTGGATGCTGATTTGGATGCAAATATGACATGAACATAGATGAAAACATAGATTATAATATGGTGGTATTAAGGATGCAAATATGGCGCTAACAGGGTTGTCATTTAAGAAGCAAAAGTGGATGCTATCTAGAAAGAAAAATAGGATGTTATTTAGGAATAAAAACTTGATGTTGTTTAGGAAGAAAAGTTGGACATTATTTTGGACGTCATAAAGGATTTTATCTAGGAAGGAAAAAAAAACATGTTTTGAGATGCTTTACGTTTTGTCCATGATGCATCCCATTTAGTGTATAGTTTGACAACTCAATGTAAAAATAATTATACTAAAAAGGGACGCTAATTCCAGGATTTGTTGTAGTGTATTCTCCATGTTCTATGCAATATCCTTTTAATGCATGTCAAGCATATTATTTTAAAAGTATGCTCAAAGTAATTATATGATGGATACTCATATAGATTAGATAGGACTATTAAATTGTATCTTAGATCAACATATTAGATGAATGTCATATAAATCATAAGAAACTAATGGTGAACCAGACCAAACATAAATATTAGAGAATCAACATCAATTGGGTTGTATGTATTTAGCTCAAAACAATAATGTGTTTTTAAGTTCAATTTGAAAGTTTTTACCTATTTTGAACTTTTATGAGTTTAAAAATTACATATCCAACATTTTCTACTTAGATATTTATGACATGAACCCACTTGTAACTATTTATCTATTTATATATTAAGGCCTATATATTCTAACATTACATTTATACTATATTTTGTACCCCAAGTGATACTAAGAGGGGGTCGGGGTTAATCAATATCATGCACTTTTAATCTTTTCAAACACTTGTTATACCATGCAATATTTCATTAACTTATAAACAATGTGTCATAAGCAATTTACCATACAAAGAACACCGCACAAAGATTATATAAATAAATATTTTGTATCTATATATAAACTTGTTATTACAACATCTGTAGGGAGACACCATTCTCCAAGTGTGAGCACAAACTCACTAAATTTATGGACACCAATCAGATAAGAACACCAATTCCTTACAAGAACCCACTTGCTAATTTATAGGAACCAACATATTAGGACACCAATCTTCTGTCCTTACCCCATCCTACCACTCAGATATAGATTTTCTAATGAATACCTAGATCATAGTCAACTATGCATTCTTTGATCTACTTTCTTTGTACCACGCAAATGACCGAACATACAATTCTTCACACTTCTAACATTATCTACGTAATCATTCCTAGTATTATTTAGTACAAATGCTCCTTGCTCAAATTCTCCTTGGGATACTTTCACAAATGTGTTTGAGTGTGTGTGTGTGTGTGTGTGTGTGCACAAATACTCTGTGCAAATGTGTGACTAAATCTTGTACTTCAACATGTCTGATTCTCTCATGCACTTCCTCAAGTCATTCTATGAATGATTCCCTTGAGCATTTCATATAATCCATGAATATTTCCAATTCAAAATTTACCTCATTTGCACATCCAATATTATCAAATCACTTCAATGTCTTGCTTATTTATTTTGATCTCACTCAAATTATGTGTCCACAAGGTGGGGTTCCTTCAAGTCAGTGATATGAGTTCTTCTATTCTTTTTGGTTAGACTTACAAACTCTCTTATTTTTTCATCAACGTGCTTCTTTGTATAGTTGTGATCATTCATCCACGTGGGTTTTACACACTAGATTCCCATGAACTGGTGGGATTCACACACAAGGGATCGATGCCTTGGTGGTATTTGTGCACTAGAGTGCCACTACCTAATTGCACACATATTTTCTATATACTTCTTCAAACTAACATCTCATTGCCATCACCAAGATAAACTATCTTTTTGACATCAATGATAGTACTGAGTTCAAATACCATTAACACTTTAATGGCATCACTAGGTTTAACTATCTCTTTCACATCAATGACAAAAATAAGTTCAAGAATCCCCCCTTTAGCATTGATGTCAACACAAAGTAAATCTGAGACCCTTCTGAATGCTAGATTCTTCATTAAAGTCTTATGTTGTGCAATCTTATATGCCTATTTACTTGCTACTTTATCCCCCTTTGACTTAAATGGAAAAGGCATCATCTACTTGTATTAACACTGTGTATCCTCCCACTGTGAAGTTGTGATTTATCATCCCGAATTGATGCTTCTATTTACATCTTTCTTTTATTTTATGTGTTGATTACTTATGTTGCTTTTATGAAAATACCACGCCCCCTTGTGTTCTTGTCCTTCAATCCTATGCTCTTTTCTTGCACAATCCTTGAGTAATTTTAAGCTCCAATGTATCTCTCTTATACAATTCCTTGTTGTAGATTCCAATAATTTTGTCTTCCTGACATCATAATGATACATATTGTTGTTTCATAATTTTGTCTTCTTGGTTTCATGTTTTACATCTATTCCTTTATGTGTCATATTGTTGTCACACATATCCTTCTAATGTGAATCTTTGTAATAAGTTGATGTGATTGAAAAATATACCAAATTGTTCAACATTTCATATGACACATGCTAGCGTACTTCATCCTTTAATAACATAGAGAAGATGTAATCAATTCAACCACACAGAGAAATCGATTTGGTCTCCCCTTTTTGTCCTTTCATATCTTCTATGAGTGTGCAAATTAAAACATTTATGATAAAAATTCATCCGCATTCCTTACCAAATTTGGAATTTCATTTCAAACCAATCACATTCATCCAACTATTGTTCATGGTGACCAATTGTCCTCTTGGTTTCTTCATCCAACCATTCCTCAAACCATTATCCAATTCATAGATCTTGTATTGTTGCGATGTCCAAGCAACAGGACAAGTCTTGTGCAAATAATATTTTTGTGTCTATTCAGACATAGAGAGTAGAATTCATCAAAGTTAAGAGAGACATGGAGAAATGGGCATCAGCTATCAAGGAGACCGATGTCAAGGATTGGTATTCATAGGTTCAGGTGAACAGAATACATGAGTTAGAAATTTCACTATTGAAGAGTCGTGTTGATCAACTAGAGACACAAAAAAATTCATTATCGATCATTTGAAGCATGCTTAAATCATTTTGTACAATTTCAACTTATCTTCCAGCTCTTTGCAGTTTTCATCCTTATGACAAAAATTATAACAAAAATAACAATTCCCCCAAAATATAGTTTTATACCTAGCAGTGAAAGGTCTTCTAGACAATGAAGTTCTCCTTTGTTAACAAAAGCATATTGTTGGTAATTATTTTTGTTTTCTTTCTCTTTGACATGAATCTTAAGTACATCTTCAAATATCCTTGTACCTGCTTCATCGATAGGTGTAATTGGACTTGAATCGTTAACATTGATGTTTGGTTCATATCCCGACCTAGACCTATTTGAACATGGTCTTTGATTGTTAATGATTTCATCCAACACTTCAGATCTTCTTCCAATCTTTTGATGATATTCTAAGTGAGAAATTACTTTTTGTACTTCGCTTTTTAGGGAAATAATTTATTTCTCGAGTTTCTCACATTTTTTTCTTTCTCTTACATTTTTCTTGTTAGATATTCTTCTATTCTTTTGACTTTTTCAATATGCTCTTCATACTTTAATAACCAATATTTTATATTGTTTCTCTTCTTTCTTGAGGTTTTCAATTCTTTTAAAGAACTTATAAGTTCTTGTTCAAAGTCCACTTCAACGCTTTCTTCATCTCTAAAGTTTTCATTGTCATATTCCTCTTCTATCACCATAAAGAGAACTTCTATTTCATCATGGTTTTCATCTTCATCTGCTGAGCTACTATCCTCATTGGATTATAGACTTTTCCTTTTTTTTTCTAAACCTTTTATTTTATGGCTTTCTTCCTCTACACATCTTTTTCTTTTCTTCATGGTCCTCTTCATCATCGCTATTTATTTTTTATTTACAAGGGAATTTAGTAGAAAAATGACCTATTTTACCACATTCAAAGCATTTGAAAGAAATCTTACCTTTGTACTTTCCATGACCTTTCTGGATTTTCTTTACAAATTTGGCTTCTTCAAGTTCAAATTGATCAGAACAATTCTTGCTGCAATCATACTTGCTTCCTTTGGTATTCTTGGAGGCCTTAAAATCCGCTTCCCTCTTTAATGGATTTTCCTTTTCAGTCCTAATTTCATAGGTAGTGAGGATGCCATGGATATCATCCATTGTAAATTTTTCAAGGTCTTTTCTGTCTTCTAGGATTGATACTTTAGAGTAAAATCTCTTGGGTAGATATCTCAACACTCTTTGTTCAACAACTTCTTCGGGAACTATGTACCCTAGACCTTTAAGATCATTGATTGTTTCATCTATGCACAAAAAATAATATGTTATGTTCTCATCTTCATTCATCTTTAGGCTCTCAAACTAACCTCTGTAAGTCTGAAGCTTTTACTTTTTAACTCTGTCATCTCCCTTGTAAATACTCTAAAGTTTATCCCCTATTTATTTTGTCGAGTTGCACTGCATAACCTTCAT
>LPNX010650489.1:2169-80028 GCA_001517045.1 Pseudotsuga menziesii
GTCCCTCAGCTTCTTGCACACACCCACACAACAATGGATGCAAAAATGAGCGTGAAACTGGGTGCAAACAAGGATGTAACAAAGGACGCAAAAAAAGATGCAATAGAAGTTGAAAAAATGGGAGCAAATAAAGGCGTAACATTAGATGCAAAAAATTGGGCGCAAAAATGGATGCAAAAATGGATGTTAAAAAGGATGGAAAAAAATATGCAATAGACGGCGTTTTACGAAAATGTACAATAGCGCCAGGTTTAGCATTGAATTGTTCACCACAGTTGGGAAAAAATTACACTAAAATCCGGCGCTAAATTCGACGCTAAATCCAGTTTTGTTGTAGTGAGTGAAGTTTTAAGTGCCGCAGAAGTAGAGAGAGACACTCCCCTGCCTTCCCCATAGTGGTATCAGATCTTGGTTAAGTTTTTAAGAGTAATTTGATTTGAGATGGCTACTAACATAAGTGTAGTGCAACCACAAATTCCTGTGTTGACTGAAAGAAATTATGATACTTATTTTATTAAAATGATAACTATCTTATGTGCTCAGGATCTTTGGGAGATTGTTACGATTGGGTATCCAGAACGAGCTGATCAAGCTATTGAATTGGCTCTGTCAAATGTTGAGAGTGTTCCATTGAAATAAAATAGGAAGAAGAAGAATAAAGCTCTTGGTATTATTCAGCAAGGCCTAAGTGAATCTATTTTTCCAAAGATATCAAGTGCTGAGTGTTCAAAGAAAGCTTGGGACACTCTTGAAACTTTTTATCAAGGTGTGACCAAGGTGAAGAATGTTAAGTTGTAGAATTTGAGAAGAGATTTTGAGAATCTGAAGATGAAGGAAAATGAGACTGTTGTTTGTTTTATGACACAAGTCATGAACATTGTAAACCAACTATGACAATATGGTGAAGACCTCTCAGATCAGCGTGTGATTGAAAATTTTATCTGATGTTTTCCAAAGAAGTTTGAAGCAGTGGTTGTTCTAATTGAAGAGTTTAAAGATCTCAGTCACATTCATGAGATGATTGGTTCCTTGAGTGCTCATGAATCAAGTATGTACAGGTATGATGATACTCTATTAAAAAATGCTTTTAAATCTCAAGGACATGTTACTAGAGGTAGAGGTAGAGGAAGAGCTAGTAGCATAGGAAGAAAAGGTCAAAGTGTTGATCATAGTGACCGCAGAAATGATTCAGAATCTGAAGAAAAGTTATAGCAGAGTACTCCTAGCATAAGGGGGATTAGCAGCAGAGCAAGGCAGCCAAGAAATCAGAGGTATGACAGATATAAAGTTCAATGTTTTTACTGTAAGAAATTTGGGCATTTTGCTAACAAGTGTTGGAAGAAGCAAGCAAATACTAGTAAGTTGTCTACACACATTACAAAGGAGACTAAAAATGAACAAAAGCCCATGTTTTTGACATTTAATGTCACCCAGGAAATTTTAAAAGATATATGCTTTTTTGAGAGCGCATGCAGCAACCATGTGACTGAAAATAAGGAATTGTTTTCAAGTCTATATACAAGCATTTAGTCTGAAGTGAAGTTAGGTAATGATAGTAAGGTAAAAGTTAATGGTAAAGGTGTGATTATTGTATATGCGAAGAATGATGAAAGAAGAGCTGTTCATGATGTTTATTATGTTCCTTGTTTAATGTGTAATATATTAATTATTGGACAATTGCTGGAAAAAGAATACAGAGTGTTCTTTAAGAACAAGGTATCCACTATTTATGATAAATATCCAAGTAAACCATTGATTTCCAGAGTAGAGATGACAAAGAATAGAATGTTTCCAATGACTATGAGAAATGATTTGACTAACTCTTTGAATGCTTATAAAACTAAGAGTTTAGATCAATCATGGTTATGGCATTTGAGGTATGGCCATTTTTGGTGGGTTATATTTACTACAGAAGAAGCAGATGGTAAAAGGATTGCCTAGTATTGAGCATCCACCAGGCTCATGTGAGAGATGCATATTGGGAAAGCATCATATAGAGAAATTTATTTATGGAGTCTCATACATAACAAAAGCACCATTAGAGATGGTACACACATATTTGTGTGGACCAATGCAAACACCTTCTTTGACTGGTAATGTTTATTTTATGACCTTCATTGATGATTTCAATCGAAAAACTTGGGTGTATTTGTTGAAACGGAAATATCAAGCTTTTGATGTGTTTAAAATTTTTAAAGCTATGGATGAAAAAGAGAGTAACAGATTTATTAAAGTCCTTAGATCAGATAGAGCAGGTGAGTATATGTCAAATGAATTTATGGAATTTTGACAATATCATGAAATTAAAAGACAGTTTACTGCACGCTACACTCTATAGAAAAATGGAGGAGCAAAAAGGAAGAATCGAACCATTATGAACATGCCTCGAAGTATGATGAAGGAGAAGCATCTTCCAAATGAATATTAGGGAGAAGTTGTTACTTGTTCCATATACATTCTAAACGGAATCCCAACTAAGAGCATGAAGGATCGAGTTCCCCAACAAGCATGGAGTGGTAAGTGTAGCAACATATTTCATTTCAGAATTTTTGGTTGTGTATTTTATGCACATGTACCTCAAGAGATGAGGAGAAATTTAAATGATAGAAGTCAGAAATATATTTGTGTTGGATATAGTGAAGAATCTAAAGCATACAAACTCTATAATCCCATCACCAAGAAGTATGTTATCAGCAGATATGTACTGTTTAAGGAAGAAGAAGCATGGGATGGGAGCATTGATAAATTAGTTGGTGAGGACGTTGTTACAACTCACGCAAAAGGTGAAGAAGAAGAACAGTGCACACATGGAGGATAGACAACTCCACATACACTAGCAGTAAGAACACCAGCCAGAAATCCCAGAACTCGTGAACATGGTGAACCATCAAATATTGGTGGACGGAAAGGAAAAAGATCAGAGGTAAGCAATGAATCAAATCCTACATTAGCATCATTAAGAAACAGAGTCAGAGGTAAGAAGACAAGAAGTTTAAGAGAGTTGTATGATAAAAATGAAGAAGTAGATCAAGTTTCAAATTTTGCATTTATAGCATGTGATCCTATAGATTTTGATAAGGCTGTTAAAAATGATGTTTGGATAAAAGCAATGGATGAAGAAATTGATGCCATAGAAAGAAATAATACTTGGGATCTTGTCGATTTTCCTTATTATAAAAATTGTATTGGTGTCAAATGGATTTATAATACTAAGTTAAATGCTAATGGTAATGTTGAAAATATAAAGCAAGAATTATATCTCAGGGTTTTAGTCAACAACCTGGTATTGATTATAATGAGACATTTGCACCAGTGGCCATACTTGATACGGTAAGGATGGTATTAGCTATTGCTGCTCATAATAAATGGTATGTACATCAAATGGATGTATAATGTCTGCATTTTTAAATGGATATTTAGAAGAAGAACTTTATGTGAGACAACCTCCAAGATATGAAGTTGATGGACAAGAAGACAAGGTCTACATATTAAAGAAAGCATTGTATGGATTGAAGCAGGCATCGAGAGTATGGTACAACATAATTGATGAATACTTGAATAGTGAAGGATTCAGCAAAAGTCCAAGTGAGCCAACATTGTATACAAATGTAAACCAAGAAGGTAAAATACTGATTGTTTTCTTATATGTGGATGATCTGATATTCACTAGAGATATTTTTGTAGATGAGTTCAAGAAAGCCATGAAAACAAAATTTGAGATGACTGATTTAGGAATGATGAAATCTTTCCTTGGTATTGAAGTAACTCAATCTAAAGATGGTATTTCTATTAATCAATCCAAGTATGCAAATGATGTGTTTAAAAGATTCAAAATGATGAATTGTAAGCTAGCAGTAACTCCAATAGCAACTGACACAAAACTCCGTAAGGAGGATGATGGGTCAAAAGTTGATCCAATGTTGTATAAGAGACTGGTTGGAAGTCTCATGTACTTAACTGCAACAAGACCTAACATAATGTTTGCAGTAAGTTTGATTTCAATATTTATTGAATCGCCAAAGAATACCCAGTGGCAAGCTGGAAAGAGGATTCTAAGATATATTGTTGGAACAACAAATTTTGGTATCTAGTATACATCTAATTCAAATTTTAATTTGATTGGATATACTGTCAGTTATTTTGTAGGTTTTATTGATGATATAAATAGCACATATGGATATGTGGTCAGTTTTGGATCGGGATCAGTAGCATGGGAATCAAAGAAGCAAACTATAGTGCCACTATCCTCTGCTGAGGCAGAGTATGTTGAAGCAACAACAACTGCATGTCAAACTATATAGATGAGAAGAACTCTTTCTGAGTTACAACATGAACAAAATAAACCAACTCAAATTTTCTGTGACAATAAATCAGCTAATGCACTATCAATAAATCATGTCTTTCATAAAAGAAGTAAACTTATTGATACAAGGCATCATTTTATTCAAGAACTGATAAAAAACAATGAAATTAGTATGGAATTTTGCAGATCAGAAAATCAGTTTGCAAACCTATTTACAAAACCTTGGGAAACTATTTGTTTGAGCTTCATAGAAAAAACATTGGAGTTTGTAAGCTGTAACAGAAAGTTAGTGTTACAAAATTTTGTTTTTTGAGTGTAGTAATTAAGGGGAAAGAATATTGGAATCTGATTAATTACTCCACCACCCATCTCACAGAAATGTTGAAGAGGCAACATTGTTCAAGATCCCTAACCATCTCAGTTCTGAAAAGGCATCACCGCCCAGAATTGCAACTGCCAGAATTTTGAAAAACTGACACACCACTTCACTATCACACTATCTCACAGAAACCGAATTATTAAAATATGAAAAGTTGTTTTGATTGAGCCATCAAAGCACATCTAAATTTTGAGGAGGAAACGTAGTTTTTCATTTGTGTCAGACTGTAAATCATTTGCAAAGAATTTTGTTTTGTATTGTGAAAGGTCAATTAGCAATTTAATGACCGACTTAGCTAAATATCCTATAAATACCTAGCTTGTAATCATGTTTTGTACGCTGGAAAATACACATCAGACAATGAAATAGAGAAATAGATACCGAGTTGAAACTTTGAATTTTACTGTGTAATTTTTATCTTTACTCTGTTTTTTAGTGTGAAAAACTCAGTTTTATTTTTTTTATGTCAATTTGTTGTAGCAGTTGAAGAAATCAGAGTTTCTATTATGTTAATATGGTGTATTGATCAAGTAGAATACTTGTGTTAAGTTTATGGACGCGGGGGTTATCAGAAAGTTACTAAATAGTCAGCTACAACTGAGCTGTTACTATGTTGTAGGTGATTGTCAGCTGTAATAGCTAGTTGAAATAGTCATGTTAATTGTTGTTGGTTGCAACAACCAGCTGCAACACCATCTGGAGAGCACTGTTAGCTGTAACAGCCAGCTGCAACACTCCTGTAGGTGATTGGTTTGATTTTTGTGAGCTCTGTCAGCTGTAACAACCAGGATGTTACAGTGTTGTTAGTGTTGATTTGAGTCTTAAGTGAAGTTTTAAGTGTCCCAAAAGTAGAGAGAGACACTCTTGTGCCTTCCCCACAGAATAAAGTAAAGATGCTGTAGAAAGTAACAATTTGGATGACCTTTTGGAGGAGTTCAAATTTTGACCCATGACCATCATTTGCATGTCTTGAGTAATCTTGATCATATAATAAGTCCAGATAGAGGCGTCCTCAAAAGACATGCTCACAACTACGATTGAATGTTTTGGTGGCAGAAAAACAATGACGACACCAATGTGTTTGTTCCACTTCTAACTCCATATGATCTTGCATAATGATAAAAAAATAACTTGTATGACTAATTTGACGAAGTGCGGGGCGAAAAACTATGGATAACCAACTTAAAAAGGAGGTGGAAAATTTCTATTTAAAGGTGAGCCACTTTTTTCTAATGAGAATTTGTAGCACCTACAAGATATCAGAAATGAACTTCTACTACAGAATTGAGACTCGCTTTTTCAGTGCTTATGCATTATGAGATATGATCTTCTACTGCAAAATCGAACCTCATTTTGCACTACCTTTACATTTAGATCTTTGTGGGATTTTTAGAGTTTTGCTGCAGAATTCAAAACTCATACAAAAATGAAAGAATGAGACTCTCGTTTGACGAAATTTTCTTGATTATAGGATAGGAAAAATTTCGAATAGAGTGTGAAATATTCAACATTCATGCCATCAATCAACTTATTGAAAGCAAGAAAAATGAAAAAAGCCATTAGCTAAGGATGCAAAAAAGCCAGCAGAAATAAGATTTTAAGAGAACAACCAAAAGATTTTGTATCAAGAGTGGAAATTCCACGCGAGAAATTTGAGTGCTAACACCAGAGATCATCTGCAACAAAGTAAGTACTCTTTCCACTTGACTTTAATTTAAGGGAATATCTTAGATAATTGTTCAATATCATATACCAAATTATAATGGAATATCCACAACAAGAATTAACATTAAAAAAATAATTCATTCATGGGATAATAAAAATATTTAAAGGTCCATTACCAAATCATGTTTCACATCAAATTTTAATCTACTTAGGAATACATAAAGGAATTGATAAGTTGAATATCTCTTGTTAATATGTTTAATGGGAAAAGGTATAAGCTCATGTATAGTATTAACATTGATGATTAGATAATTAAAGTGATAGAAGATATTTCTTGTTATACCACAAATTATGAGGGAGTATATACAAAAATAATTACCACAGAAATGAGTTGAATTATGCATGAGATAATATAGATATTTGAATGTACATTACCAAATCATGTTTCAAATAAAATTAATATACTTACGAAAATATAAATGAATTGACAAGTTGAAGATCTCTTTTTAAGAGAAAAATTTAAAAAAGTATAAGGTTATATATAATTTTAGCATTAATTATAGGATAATTAAAGTGATATAAGATATTTCATAAGATCCATTAAGAAATAGCTCATTTTAATTAAGAAAAAAAAATCAAACAATTTGTTATTTTTTAGTAATAAGTTTTATAAAAAAACAATTATAATAAAAAAAATTATTACTTTACATAAAATAATATTTAAAAATCAATTTAAATAATGATTTTTCAAAATAATTTAGAAATCTCTTCAACTTCCACATTACTAAAATAATAATAAAATATAGATTACATCAAATCAATTTAATAATGATTTTGGCTCTTCAACTTCCAAATTATATAAATATATTGAGATGTAGCTTAATTTCTTAAAAAGAAAAAGGACATATTATAAACAAAAGAAAAAAGAGGAAAACCTAACGTTCCAGTGACACAACCTCATGAACTTCCACACTGACCAAATATCTATTAATCAATGTCATGTCAATATCGACATATTCGAGGATTTCGAACAGTTGGTTTGATCGACCCGACGATTTTCTTCGTTACCCCACATATTCAAGTATTCTCGTCGTTACTATGGAGGGTGTCTCTGAAAATACAAGATATGAGAGAATACTCGTTAATGTGCGGTTGGCTATGGAAAAGCTAGAGAAGTCCTCATTCTTTGAAGAATTTGTGGAACAAATGCAAGACAGGGAAATGGTTGCACAAATAGAAAGGGTGATAGCCACAGACCCACAGTATTCACAATTGCAATTGGTGCTCTATGGTGTTGGAGAGCTGGAGCAATCAAATGAAACACGAAATGAGGAAGTTTGTCACATGCAGTTAGCATTTGCTATTTTGTTGAAAGAGAAATTTCAATGGGTGAACGATATTGTGGTGTACGATCCAAGAGTGAGCCCATTGCAGCAGAAAGCTATAAGTGCCTTCAACTGCAAGTTTCTGCCTGTGAATGAATTTGGCAAACGCACTGTAGACAGACCCACATTATTTTTCATGCCTCGCTGCCCGATGAATCTCGTTGACAATGTATTGGCTGCGAATTGGACAACTGCAAATTTGAATAAGATTATTATATTAGGTGACAGCTTTACAAAGATGAAGAGAGATCATGCTCATAAAATGGAGTACAGCTTGCTTAGTGCAATGAAGCATTTGATGGCCATTATTCTCAGTGATAATGTACTCCATGAAATGCCGCTTCCACAACCAGAACCAAAACCGGGCGAGCTCTCAAAGGAAGTGTATATGCAATCACTTCATGACTATCCACCGGGACTGTGTATGCAAGCACTTCATGACTTTAGTTGGCATTTCTTTACCTTGCAGGATGGTTCCATAGAAGATCTCAATCTTGGTCTGTATCCAGAAGTAAAGTTTAGTAGTCACTTAGGGCTTCATTGATCTCCATATTTAGCCCATTATTCTCATTTCTATGAAGAACTTGAGCTCTCTCTCTCAGTTTTGCCTATTTAAGATGTCTTATACAGAGATATATTCATGACACTAAGTTCATGTAGCTAGATATTAAATATGGTTTTAAAAGATTAAAAACATCTTAAATACAGAGAGATATTCATGACACTAAGTTCATGTAGCTAGATATTAAATATGGTTTAAAGAGATTTAAAACATGAGTGAATTTAATGGTTTATAATATGCCTCTGACTTAAAACTTAAAAAGAGTAAAGGACATAATTGTTTTGTGTTGTAAGGGTTTTTTATTATTTTTGTATTGTTAGTGTTTTTATTATGTTTATAGGTTCTTGTTTGTGCATGTGTTGAGTGAACTGCTATTTTGTGTTGTTAGGGTTTTTTATTATTTTTTGTGTTGTTAGGGTTTTTTATTATGTTTCTATGTTTTTGTTTGTATGTTTGTGTCTGTATTGAGTGAACTGTTTTTTAAAATTATATATTTTTTAAATGTCATATTTAGATGAGTGAAGAGTTATTTGAATAGATAAAAAAACAAATATTAGTTTAGTTTAATAATTATCATTTTTTAATTAAACATTAAATTTTGTAAAATTAAAATAGGTATTTTGTGTTGTAAGGGTTTTTTTTATTATATTTGTATTGTTAGGGTTTTTTAATATGTTTCTAGGTTCTTGTTTTGTATGTTTGTGTATGTATTGAGTGAACTGTTTTTTAAAATTATACTTTTTTTAATTGTCATATTTAGATGAGTGGAGAGTTATTTGAATATATATATNTAGATTTTTAAAGAATTAATTTGTTTTATAAATAAAGAATTGTTATAATTAAAACATATTTTTTTAAATTAAATTACTTTTTTAAATATATAACTTTTAAATATTTTTTGTTTTATTTATATTTATTTTTTATTTTTCATTTTTTTAAATTGGTTTTAATTTTATTTATATTTATTTTATAATTTGCATTTTAATTAAATAAAATAAAATGTATTAATTTAATGTTTTAATGTAGAGACTTTTAATAATATGAAGTTTTGTTTTTCAGAATTTAATTATTTGTACTTGAAAATATATGTATATCTCTAAGAATATTTACCTTTCTTTTGAGTAGAAAGTCCTTGCATATATGTAGAAATAACAATTATCTTCTATTATGGGATGTTATAGGCAAATGAATGTTGGAAACATTTGAATGCATAATATTGAAGATACAATAAAAAGTGATATGATGAAGTATGAGGAAATGTACTGTAGACAAGCATGATTACTTGAGAATGTTTATTGATCATAAAAAGAGTGTTATGATTGATACTAGCACCAAAATAGGGTATTTGAGATAATGCTTGAAATGATTATTGCTCCATATGAAGATGTTAAAAGAAATGTTCCATTATGCTATAGAAATTTGCATCCCAAGTTGTAAGTTGTAATGAAGGATGCAAATGAACTTTAATGAATTATAATGCTAAGTAGAAGATCATAGAAATGTAAATTGCCATTCCTATGCAAAAATATATTCATCCTATTTTTAGATGCTAATGTTGAGAATAAAATGCAAAAATATGTGTAACTTGTGAGATTATGCTAGAAAGATTAAGCATAGAGTGAATTTCCATGAAAGTTGTTATTGAATGCCTTGTGTTAAAGATGTCTAAGGAAAGGGCATAAAGCTAGTGGTAGAACTAAAAGTATAATATACATTCAAGTTTATAACAAATTAAGACAAGAATTATATTGTGACTATGTTCATCAACAAAAAAAGGTAATGCATTAGGATTATGCATAATCTAACATTGTGTCGCATCAAGAGTTTATGTGCACTCAAAATAGGATTTTGGTGTGATATTTTATGTCTTGATGTTGACTAACGTTATTATGATATAAAAAAATTAGGGAAATAAAATTGTTAGTGAAGGATGTAGGTGTGCATGGGTGCAAGAAGCTTTGCCAAGTTTGGTAAATGGAAAGAAAAACACGAGCTAACTTCTAAAATGAGTTGTGATTCAATGAATGGTTTTGAAAAGATATTATGATGTTAATTTACAGTTAAACGAATGATAGTCACTTGCATGAATGATTTAATATAATGATAAGAAACTGAAAAGGAAACAAGGGGATAGATTTGAAATCCTATTAAAATACTTCTTATAATGTTAAATTGAATTGATAGCATATGTATATCAATTGATTTGGAAAACCAAGAATTCTTGAAATTAGTTTAATATGATTTTTACCATACTTGAGGTATGTTTTTGTTAACCAAGTCTTGAAGGACTTAAGAAAATTATTAGTGTTGAATCAAAATGGCTCTAGATCATTAAGATTTATTTACCTTTACTTTGTTGATTTGATGTTGAGTGAAAAGACTGAGGAGCATCAATATTATTGACTATGACTTGATGTTGAGTTGGGATAACTTTAAAGCATCAAGAATACATAGAATTGTTATTTTTGCTATGATTATATGATGTTGACCTGGTGAACTCTGGAGAATTCATACTATTTAGAATTAATATGATGAGCTGGTAGGCTCTGGAATATCAAGATTACTTAGATTATTCTATGTTTGGATTGATGTTGAGATGGTAAGCACTCAAACAACAAAACTATTTAGACTTATCATGTTTTGATTTTATGTGAGACGGTAAACTTGGGAACATAAATTATAGTTAGTGATATTAGCATTGAAAATGATTAAGTTCTAGGGCATCCAAAAGAAAGATGATAGGTCTTCCAGTGAACCAATTTATCTCTAAGACCAATATGGTCATGCCCCAATTGAAGTAAGAAATATAAATAATATGACTTCATTAGAGAATAGTCTTGTGAACAAGTCTCATACAACTCTTTCTAATCCTCCCCGCCTTCTAAATCCATATAAGATGACACAATTTTCCAAGACTTCTCATTGTCATTTTTTGCAACAAGAGACATAAATATTCCATTTGTGAACCCTACTTGTGATACCAAGAGCAAGTAAAGAGGGATAATACTTCTAAAGCTAAGGAACTTATAAAAAAGTCTATGCCATCGTAACTTCAACCAATCGTTCAGCCAATAAGGTGAATCTTAATAATGAAATTGTTACATCTTCTATTCCTCATATGAGACCTATTCCAATTGATCAAGCCAATCATTCTAGTGTCACATTCCAATATACACATATCTCTATCTGCATTCATGCACATTATCATATGGCGAGCTATTTAGTGAATTTGAAGTCTGACATTGATTCTTTTGATGGTCATAGAGAGCCTCTAAAATTCAGAGTATAAATAACTGCCCCACTTTCCCTTTCCCATCCATAACTTGTTTTGAGAAAATCATGCAAGATATTCATGAGTTCTTCTCTTTTGTCAAATAAATATTCCTATCTAATTCCAAGCATGATCCTCAAATATCGATTTATGAGGAATATGTCATCCCTACCTTGTCTTAATGCTCCATGTTTTTCAAAAACACAAAATAATTTCTTAATTAAGGATGAGTTCTCTAAGTTGCAATATGATGTATTATTATAATATGTAATCCTATGAAAGGGAAATCCATTTCTCATAAGGACGTGATTCATAACGATGCTTTTCATACCTTTCAAAATCCTAAACTTTTGAAAGCGGATCATGTTGGGATTACTATTTTTGATGATTTTGTGATTATTCCATCAATTCATGATAAAGATACTCAATATTACTTCTAGTTTTAGATGACAAACCTCTTTTCCAAGAACCTACCCTCGATTCTGAATTTCATGCTTTTGGGGAAACACCTCACTTGCTCCATGATGATTATTCTAATGAATTAATTATTGATTCTTGTTCACTTGACAAAAAATTTGAATTTGTGGACCTCCCCAATGAAAATGGCCATATCATTCTTGATAGTGAGGTATTGTGTAATATCCTGAATTCCCGACCTAACACTTATAGGCATGTGCCTATTGATTATGATGATTATCTCGATGTTTTATTTTTATATTGGGTTGAATACCCCACTGCATATGAACATGATGATTTGTTTTATCTATTGGGCGTAAGACCATTTATTGATAATACATGTATATGTTTGTTTTTTTTGGGCGTGGACCCTAAAGCACATGATTGATGAGATGTTTTTTGTTGAGCGAGGAGCTCTGGAGCACTTGAGTGATTGATGAATTGTGTTGAGCGAGAAGCTTTGGAGAACATGAGTACTTACCTTTGTGTTGAGAAAGAATCTTTGGAACACATGAAAAGATAATTGGATGTGTTGGGAATAAGCCCTGGAGCCTTCCATGTTGATGTTGAGCATAAGCTCTGGAGCATCGGATCCTTGGCTATTGTATCCCTAGGTGTATCATACAAGTACATCCTAGCACTAGTGTTGAGCGAGGAGATATGGAATTGCATTGAATTGTAACGCCATGTCAAAGCGTTGAGTATGGGCTCTGGTAAGCACTAGGGGTTACTGAAAATAATTTAATAACTTCCAAGTGAAAACGACTCGAGAAAAATTTTGATCTCATCATACTTATTTATAAGTGATTAAATGAAATTTTGAATTTATGTATTCTCATCAAAGTACTGAAGTTCTACCACGTTATATGAGGGAAATCCAACATGCAAGGATGTTTAGAGTTTCCTAGCCTAGTAGACCTAAACCATCTACCATGACTTGACCTTAATGAAGAAGTGTCATTAAGTCTAGGGATCATGGTATATGATGACCAAAAACAAATGTTGACAAAGTGTAATATTATTACGTACTTTATACATGGTATGTATAAAGAATTAAATATAGTAATAATATAAATAAATGAAAGAAAGAAGAAAAGGTCCATCAATTCTTATTTATTATTAAAGATTAATAAATAGTATAATGTCTATGAAAGTCCAACTAGGAACTAGTAGAAAGTTCCTAAGTTAAAATATTAATATTTACCCAAAGTAATTCAAAAGGGTTAAATAAAGAAACCAAGGTTTCTTGATTTAACTGTCCCTTTGACTTAAAAGTTTATCTATAAAGACTCATGCCAAGGAAAGGCTTGGGGGTTCTGATCTATCATTAGAGGAGTCATTTTCTTCCTGTTTGCTCTCAAGTAAATTATTGAAGATACATTCCCTGGAAGGAAAAGGAGAACTGATCCGAATCGGATACACCATATAGGAAACCTTACCTTAGGAGCTCCAAGCTACTTGCATGTTCGATTCCAGCTCAAGGGGATTCGGATTAAAACTAGGAACAGTTCTGGGTCATGGTTGGGTGGAATGTGGTAGTTCCCAAGTGATTTGGTCATCAAAATCAGAGGTGAGATCTGTCTTAAATTAATAATGTTGGTTATTTAAAAGTGTGCAGGTTCAGCCATTAAAGGAGCTTCGAAAAGTTACAGGTATGAGTTCTTAGTATGTCAAGTTCATTGCTAGTATAAATGTTGGCTGCTTTATCTAAAGGTTCATTATGTAATTCTAACCCTATAAATGTTGGTCCTGACTATATCTCCTAGGGTTTTCATTTCTTAAAAAGGAAACCCTATACTATCTATTCTATTTCCTAAATTAATTGTTTTATATTCTAGGTAAATGATTATAATGCATTTCCTAACCCTTTGTGATTGATTTGCTGGTTAAATTCTACTAGGATATGTATTTTAATACTAACCCTAAGTTGTAAGCTATTTTTCTAAATCAGATTTACCTGGGGTGTATTCGTCAGTTTACTTCTGCAGGTTTTATTTATTCATAAATGTGTAGCAAGGGTTCTACACCCTAGTTTTTAATTCTTGTATTAATTTACTGGGTCAAGCATAAACTAGGATTTGCTCCCAATAATTATATAAACGTTCTCTAGGCTTTATTACTCTATTGACATACTTCATTTGTCAGCAAAGGCTTGTTTTAGTTTAAATTATAAGAGTTAAATATATATATAAATATGCAAATAGTTATTTAATTAGTTCTATAGGCTAAAGCTATTAAATACACTAATTATAATCTAAAGAACAAATCGAATGATCTATTTTAACTCCAGTAAATTTGAGCCATTAAAGACCTTCCAAGTTCTGACTTATTAAATATAAACTAATACTAAAACATTTCCGTTTAAATAAATATCATAAGAATTAAATCAACAGAGGAGGCATCATGACCATCCATGTGGTCCCATATCTAAACCTTGTTCACACATATAAAATCCACATTGCTATTTAAACTATCTTAAACACATATCATTAAACAACTAATAATTAAACCCCTTTTTGTGCCAACAGAGGTCACGACATCGAATCCCATGGATGTTCAAACCCAAGGAAAAAACAGTAATAACAACCATAGTATAATATATAAAACCAAAATCCAAATTGTATTACCATATTGCTGGTTCTTAAAAACAAATAAAAGCCATGACATAACGTAATGAACAGGAATCATCCTTTTATATAATCCATCGTTTATATCTCTACATAGGCCATGCTATACACCAATGTATGTGGGCTGTAATTTACAAATACATCAAATTCCATGTAATCAACAATGCATATGCTAACAATGAGGTCGTAAGACCCTAGCTACAGCACAGTCTTAGCCAAGAACAATTTAAATACACGGTCTAACTATAAACCTATAGTAAGTGTTGGTCACCATGGGTTTCCAACCCATGGCTTTCCACAGTCCAATTTACATAAGATCTGATAAACATAAACAAAATAATATGCAAGCTATTGCAGCACTATGGGAAAGGCTCATGCCATTTACGGCATGGCCCTTTACCCACACTGTCAAAGTATTTACAATATCCAAGATAACTAACAGCATTACACATAGAGCATTCGTTTAGGCAAATGCCTCCAACAAACCCCAGCTCCATTTACATAAAGTGCTTAAATAAAAACACAGAAGGAAATCATATACACAGTATATCAAATTAACCATTATCGTCATACATATAGAAACAATACTTATATCTATTATATAGAGATCACCAAGTCTGATACACAGTCACCATTAAAGATGACTTTGAAGCATACACAAGTGTGCCAATGGGCTATGGAACCATTGCAAGCAATGGTGCAGCCCATGGCTAAAAGGCCCAAACCAAAATAACGATTTACATAACCAGGATTAATTACACAGAGCTAAATGGCCCAAGATTCGATTCATGGCTTAAAGCCTTAACATTTAAAAACCTAATTATGTAATCTTAAGCCAAAGGAGAAATCAAAAACGCTACAGCTAAACCCCCAACCAAGCATCAAGTTAAAACTCAGCTCTTCCCAAAGGGCTGAGAGGTGGCAAGCATAAAGCTTGAATAGAAGGCTTACCATGTCCACTTAGTATGAGCCTTGAGCTAGCAGCGAAACCCTGATATATCCCTCCTCACCTCCCCTATCACCTGCAAACATAGTAACACGACAAGGTTGAGAAGTATGCAGCGACTAATCCACGAACCCAATGTAGTGCAGACTCAAAACCAAAAACAAAGCTTACCTCCATCTTGTTGGTCGTTGCATCATTGCATCACAGAACTGAGACCTCATCCCTCCTCAAACCCAAACGAAATTCCAAATGCTTCATGAGCCAAAGACTTAAGCTTGGGATGGCCACGAAACCCAAGAAGCATTAATGGCACAGCTGGTGACCATTATCAAATTACAAAACCCCCTTATCCATAGTTCAAACTTCATTGCAACTATCATGTTATCACTATCCTTGCAAAATTGTAAACCTTGATATCATATGGTTCCACCATAGGTTATACTTCGCCACCCCAAATCTTAAACGCAAACCTTATACTATTACAAGATTTCTTATAAAGGCACGGACGATGTATAGTATGCGCTACCCCTAAGTCATAACATAAGACTTGTATCGCCAAACTCTTAATTTTAAACATGGGGTTTGTTCCCTAAGCTTAAGTGCTTAGAAAACCATGGCATATGGGATATGCCATGGTAAGTATCCTAGTTTTAATAAAATCCAAGTTGAAATCGTTTCCAAGTTATAACATGTAAATCAAATTAAGAGAAATATTAATACTTATCATTAATTAAACTAAAGTATGATTACATAATGGAATAAACATATGACATAGGCATTTTAACCATGTTAATAAAATAATGAGAGGAGTAATTTCACCTCGCTAATATGATTCTGTAATGAAGTATAATGACGAATAGTAGGTATACTTTTAACCAATTTGTTTAAGCACTCTTTAAAACTCCGTTGCTAGGTATAATCTGCATATAGGGTAAAAGAGGTGTTATTAGTTCGATTTGAACTAAGTAAGCATGCGTGTAAAGTAATAATCTACCTCTCAGACCGTCATGGAAGAACAAGTCCCGCCACTCCACCACTTTGTTCCCACAAACAAGGTTAAGTCAGAACTTAATAAACAGCAAAGTAAACAAGGTTCTATGCAAATAATTAACACATCGAGAGTAATGTCAAACAAGAGAATAATTTAATAAATAGACTTATGACCTCGTAAGTAAAATATACTAATAATAAATGACTGAAATTAAATGACAGAATGTAAGTACAGCTTACGAATAGACGGCAATATAAATAGGATACCTATATTCCGCAAGACTAATAATGTTCCATTCCGGTAGTTTTTACTAGCCTATAAAAAAAATTATTTTCAATTTCTGGGAACATTACATATTGCCTTAGGTTAGGTTGTAATGTTTTTATCAAAAATATCATGATGTTATCATCAATCAACATAGTCATGAAAAGAAAAATGCACTTTTAACATTGCTAATCCTGAAGAGGAAACTAAATGACTTTTCCTCAAATCAATCAATGATGAAATTTTTTTCATCAAAGAGAATGAAATTGGTAAAGTGATCAATGAGGATTTAATCACTTCAAATAATGTCGATGAGATTAAATTCCTTGTTCCAAATTAATCCATAACAGTCGATGATGAGAATATGATAACTCTCGAGTTTCTTTTCAAGGCTTACATTTGGGATTCAAGGGTTGATGAATTTCTTCCATTCACTTTAGTGTTAGTTCATTGTTTTTGCATTTCTTTTATTTTATTCGATCGATAATAAAATTTATTTGCATATTATATTGATCATATTGATCTTTATTTCAGGAATTCAATGTCAAATCTAAGATGCAGTCATGCCATTTAGATGTTCTCCTTTACAATAAATGGAATCATGCATCATACTTTTTTATTTTTTTTGTACAACTTGTAGTAGGCTTCGTTTTAGTTGTAGCTCATCTTGCTTTACAAATCATGTATTTAGTTTGTTTTATATGTTTTTATCATTTCATCACTTTAGTTTAGAAGTCTTTATTTTCTAGTTTAGTGTTTCATTTGATTGGTTATTTTCCATCATTTCTTTTTGCATTTTGGTGAAATAATTTCATTGGAATTTGATGTCTTTAAGTACAAAATGCCACTATGTATTTTCATTGGATGTTATTGAGGATAAAAAGTAACATGATGATTATAAATGCTTTTATACAGGAGGGAACAAAAGAGGAACTATTGAATGGTTCCTTGTGATCACGCTAGGGGTATGTCAAACTTATATTTTCTTACTATTTTGGTTTCCTTGCTCATCTTTCATCCCTATGCTTCACCCATTGTGGGATTTTAGCGTTATTATTTTCCATCCCTACCCTTTTCAAGATAAAAACAAGTAGATTCATCTACTTCATATTTATTTTTACATGATGTTGGTAAGTAATTATCATGTGTTGTTGTGTTTTGTTGTTTTTTGTTAGTCTAGGTGTTGATATTTCTAAACATTGACATAATTTCAAAGTGTCAATATATGATAGCAAAGGTGAACTAATTAAAAAAATTTACACAATCGTTCTTTATGTAACGTTAATTTTAGTGTGATGTGCTTTTAATGCCCATATATTATTTCATCATTTTCTTTCACATATGACCCATTCGATGGGCTTGCGAAGTTTCATTTCAAGTGTCATCATGTCATGGTTGAGTTGATCTTTGGATATATGTTGTTTCTTTCCTTGTAAACCATCATGTCTTTATTTTCATACCACCAGCTTAGATCCAGCTTTACCCGGCTCTATCATGCGCCGAGAGGGATCAAATATTTCGAGGTGCAAACCCTTTTTTGGAGTGCAATTGTTGAAGCAGGGTTTGCACTTCAAAATATTTGATCCCTCTCGGCGCATGATAGATCCGGGTAAAGCTGGATCTATGCTGGTTGCAGTTGTGGGTGATGGTGGTGGGGATGATGACCATCTATTGTTTGGCATTGGTAAAAACGAAGTGGAAATCGAGAGTCAACTCATGAAATCTAACTTTTGGGGTAGATTTTTCAGCCTAGATCCAACTTTACTCTTTCACTCTCTAAAAGTTGTACATATAATGTACAACTTTTAAAGACAAACTTGAAATTCTCGTTATGCACTGGATTGTACATCTATTCAGTTTATCGAATGGTTAAGAAAATGAAATATATTTGAATTATCTCATGTGCCAAAAATCTGACATCCTCCTAAGCTCAACACACTCCATACTTGAAGTCATATATCAAAGATATGGACATTTAAAAAAGACTTTAGAGTTCATGCAAATAGACTTTGGAATCTTCTCATTGCAGGCATAATGAAATTATTAGTCACCGTGTCTAATAAGGGAATTTTTATTGCCTCAAATAAAGATATTGAAACTTCTCAGAGAGTTTGTAATTTTTATATTTTATTACAGAAGATTTAATAATAATCACTGCAAGTGAGCTCAATTGAACGGGAGAACTATGCATGAATTCAAAACAGTTCCTTCTAACTTCTCATTTCCAATGGCTAGATCTCTACTAAACAATTCAAGATTAAAATGGAAAAGAAATAATAATTATGATGGATGAAAATCTGCAAATTTTGACACCCATGATGTCAACAGTGTCTTTTCAATGAGTGATCATTTAAAATGAATAACCATGCATGTATTCCAAACAGTTCCCTAATTTCTCATTTCTAATGGCTAGATATATACTAAACAAATCAAGATTGCAAAGGGAAGGTATAGGTAAAATGAAGCCAAGTTCCTCCTCAGTGATATCAAATTTCAAATGAAAACCATTTGAATGAGTTTTTGGTGAAACTGTTACCCAAATTATTGACATAAAAGCAGTGTTTTTCTGTCTAATATATCTAGGCATTGGAGCCTTTTTTTGTTGAATTTCCAATGTCACAAAGAGCTCTAATGTTTTCAATGGTGAATCCCAATTCATAATTCATTCTTTGTAGGATAAATGCGAAAGTCGGCTCCACATGAGTAGGATAAGCACTATCATCTGCATTTTGGATCAATTTAGGGAGGACATGAGAATCTTGGGAATATATATCTTGTGAAAGAAAACAATGAACGATTCAAACATGCATGTTGTTTCTTCAAGAGATTCAATGACTTGCTCTACATCTAGCCCAAATTCATCACATTGAATAGATTCAATTATTCTTCTCCCATCTTCATCCTTCTTCCTGAATCATTTTTTCTAGAGACTTTGAAATAATAAAGAATCCAACGCATGTCTAGAGACATCAAAATAATCCAATGTTCCAAGTGTCTTAACAAATGTCAATGGATTGGTGAGGACCAGGTTACGAGTGGTTCAACATACCATCGAAAGTAATTTCTACAACCTAGTAATTGATAAAATTTATAAAATTTATTAAATATACATCTGCATATTTGAGACAGAAACTGAAACTACATGTATTCCCATATCTTAGACATAATCTGAAATTGCTCTGCGTTTCTGAAGTGTGAAGAGTTGTGTTGTTTCATATATGTGTGTGTGTGTGTGTGTGTGTGTGTGTGTCCACTTGTGAGAAAATATTAAGCCGACTTGTATATATAGATATTAAGTTCAGCTTAATCTTTAAGCCAACTTTTTTAAGTGACACGTGTCCACCTCAACATTGAGCACAAAAATAGACTTCTACGTCATATTGGGCTGTAGAATGTGCCTGTGTGATAATACTCTATCTCGATTTTGACTTCTATGATCCTCATTTTGTCTTTGTAATTGCAATCTTTTCCCTTCACGTTATTTTCTTCGTTGTTCTTGTATTTGATCATCAGTCATTTTCTCTCGCTGCAATCTTTGTCTCTCACTTTTTTATTTCCTCATTTCTTCTCTTTCAATTTCAATGAGTTGTTGCATTTGATTGAAAGCTTGACATCTAACTCATTGTCTTGTTGGTTTCATACATCTTCAACATTATTGTTGTTTAGTTCCCCATTAGTAATTGACATCTTAAAGATCAAATTTGAATAATTTACAATATATAATCCTATATAAAACAAAAACAATGTCAAGAATATGCATAGTGATCAATAATATTCAAAGCAACATCAAAAAATGAAAAGAAAAAAAAGTAATTTTTTAAGTTTTATAATAATTAAAAATAAAAGATTTATCAATTTCAGAAATTTTTTTTTCTAATTTTTCTAAGGATTTGAATTTTTTTTCTATTTTTAAAATTACATGTCTTAATATATACATATAATTAACAACATGAAAATAGTCTAAAACATGAAAGCCTTTGTATAGTTTTAAACAACATGCATTTTAAACAATTTGTTTATTCCACATACATACATTTAAAACAACACTAATAAACTATATGCATTTTAAGCAATTGCAAACAAATTCTAATAACAAATATATTAATAATACTCTCTGCTATTAAAATAAAATAAAAAAAGGACAAAACTTGATGGAGAACAAATATATTATAACCTCTCATTTCTATTCTTTGGTTTTTACTAATTTAGGGTTGCATGCCTGTGCAGATATTCAGAAAATGGGCCGAGCGGAGTAAGCCTACTCTCTCTCTCTGCTATTATAATAATAAAACACAAATCTCTCTCTGCTATTATAATAACAAAAACCAATATAAACCGGCAGGGTGGGTAAAACTATAATGGCAAGACTTTTATAGATTTTTATTGGAGGAATATCATCGGACACCTCTAAAGAGAGGCCGAAGGATTATTGTGGTCACTACGGAAATGTGGTGGATGTTGGCTAAGCCAGAGATTTTGGGTTTCTGGTCTTTGGAGACTCTTCTGTTGCAGATCAGGTTATTCAGGAGAAGCACACCGTTGATGGCAGAATGTGAGCCTCAAACTTAATTAAGGGGGCCGAGCCTACCATGGCCATTGTGCTAATAATCCAAATGTCTTAACATAATCCAACTCAGGTCTGGAGACATCAAAATAATCCAATGTTCCAATTGCTATTGTGTTAATTAACTGGAATTTACTCATATAAACTGTAAATGTTATTTGGCCTGGAAAATAGTTTACGTGTATATCATATTTTATAGATACCGGACTCTGCGATATCTAACTTTCTCATCAAACTATTTCTTTTAAATACATATAAAACATTATTTATTTGGCCTTTATTTGGCATTGAAAACAGTTTACCCACCTGACACAGAAACTCAAATTACATGCATTCGCATACAGACAAACTCTGAAATTTATCTCAGGGTTATTCTGAAGTGTGTAGAGTTGTTTTGATTCATTTATTTGTTTTGGGGATATATATATATATATAAGAGAAATTATTAAGCCGACTTTTTTAAGTGACACGTGTCATCTCCACATTGAGCATGGAATTACACTTCTACTTCATACTGGCTGTAGAATGCGCCTCTCGGCGCAATCATGTTTATATCATAACCCTAGTCACACCCATATCCTGTTTGGACACATCCTATTTGACATTTTCAGCACTCAATTTAGTTTTCAACAAGTCAAAACTTGTGTGTCATATCCATTAAAATTTTCCATCGTGCATCCTTTGTAATTTTTTTGGTTGCATTCGCTTGTCATAATCATCACTATACCTAAGGATAGAAAGTGAAAATAACCTTAGGCATCTTCTTGCAAAAAAAATATTTTTTATCCCCCATTTTGACAAATATTTCCTCATCTTTCATATTATCACCCCTTCCTCTTTATCATTTTAAAACCTTATTATGTAATTTCTCCTTTTATTAATTTTCCATCTTCCCCTAGTTCCCACTATTATTCCCATATTTTATTAAATGTTATCTATTTTTAATGGTACCTCTTTCCATTAATTACCTTTCCCCTCGAAAATATTAAAATTCACTACACCTTTCAACTTCGATGCATCTTGGTATTATCTCTATGTTCAAAAAGAAATATTTTTAAGTGTTACATTTTATTATTTCCCTTAAGATTGAGGATACTTTGATAAAACCCCATTTTCCCCTCAATATTTCCCCTTCAATCCTATTAAAATTATTTCAAGGCTCGTTCATGACTAGAAAAAAAAAATGTACAAAATTGTAAAGGGAGATTCAATCCTATTAAAATTATTCCAAGGCTCGTTCATGACCAAAAAAAAATGTACAAAATTGTGAAGGGAAATTTGAATCTGGCACATGGCTACCATGGTACTCTCGATGGAGGATAGATTCTAGATCAATTCTCATTTGGTATGGCTAGATGTAGTATTCAAAATAGTGACTGATAAAGTATAGAAGGGAGCCCCTGCAAAAAGAAACATTCACGAGAGAGTAGCAATGATTCATGCCATAGACTACACAACAAACCAAATGTGGGAATTGACAACGTAGGAGAAATTGAAAAATTAATAAATGAAACACTACTATAACATGAAAGATAAGTGACCAAATGACCAAAAAAATTGGTCACAGCGATTTTTTCAAGGGATAAATGAGCAAAATTGAGAAATTTTAAATGAGCTAACTAAAAATGACCAACATAAATGATCAATATGCTCGCAAGATAACAACAAAACTAAAAATGACCAAGGTAAATGGCCAATCTAGTCACAAGATAAGAACTAAACTAAAATTTACTACATAACAATTGGTCATTTATTTAGTCATTTTTATTTGTCTCATTTTGACAATGAAAATGAATTACAATTTTGACAATGAATTTATACAATTTACTAAATTTTAACACTACAGATGGATTTAGAGACCCCTAGAAAGTGGTCCCTAAATCCATTTGTAGCATTAAATTTTAGTAAATTTTAACATTGTAGATGGATTCAAAGAGACAAATGATCATGTAAATTGTGTCACTGGATCGACAATAGTTGTTAAAAAATGTAATTTCGACAACGAAATACATTTTTTCCACTGTCATCGATTGGCTGACATAATTAACATGATCACATGTGACTTTGAATCCATCTACAATGTTACAGTTTACTATATTTTAACACTACAGATGGATTCATATTTAGAGACACCCTAGGGGTCTTTGAGTCCACATGCAGTGTTAAAATATAGTAAATTGTAGGCCCCCTCATGTGTCACATATTGACAATCGACACCAAATTAGTGTTAATGGTCATGCCGACATCATAGTGAGACACGAAATTGATGATTTGTCAACTAGAATCATTACACCCATCGATGTACCCTATGGCCATAATTTTGTAACCATGTATATTAATCATGTGTTGATTTATTGATCAATACTGAGAGGGGGGTGAATCAGTATTTTTATCTTTTCACTAATTTGACCACTTTTTAAATCTATCATTAAAAACACATAACAACAAGAATACACATAACACAATTTTAACGTGGAAGCCCAATAGGGTAAACCACCCATGCGTCATATTATTGCAAAATTGTTATTTACAAATATTTTTGTCTGCTGCTACATATAAGGATGGTATTACACCCTATTTACCAGGAACTACTGGAAGGAGGATATGACCCCCTAGTTTATTAGCTGATACTGAAAGGATGCTGCGACACCCTATTTACCAGCTACCACTGGAAGGAGGCTACGATCCCCTGGTTTACCAGCTACTACTAAAAGGATGCTACAACACCCTATTTACCAACAACCACTGGAAGGAGGCTACGACCCCCTAGTTTATCAACTGCTACTTTAAGGATGCTATGACACCATGTTTTTTCAACTACGACTGACAGGATGTTCCTGCACCTTATTTACTAGCTTCTGCTAGAAGGAGGCAACAACCCCATGCAGGCCTGTTGCTTGCCCTAGTGCCACCCTACCACCCTAATATGTTTCTTTGGTAAACTTATAGATTTCTCTCCCTCTAAATTCTATCACACCCTCTGGTATCTGATTCTTGTATAGCAATCAAAACTCAAAATACGTTTTCCTTCCTACTCAGGCCACTTCTTAAATACTTCTTAGTATTAAGCTTCTTTCAACAATTACGCCTCTTCAAACTGAACAAATGCACATTTCACTATTGCGCCCTTTCACGTCTGGTGATCACATCCACTAGAACGTTCTTTTGCATTCTTTCATTGATCGTGCAACTCAGATTTCATTTCCACATCTTGGAATCAGTTTTCACACCTTTGTTCAACATTGTCTGGTGCTTTCGCACTCTCCTTCTCCAGATAAAATTTGAACCATTGATCTTTGTTTGAATCTCTCCAAACCATTGATCTACTCTACAGATTTTCTCTTGAAATCATATTTTCGCACCAAGTTTCTTTTTCAACGATTCCCCGCCATTGATATTCATCGGGCTTCTCCATGAGCGTCGATCTTCAGATTGTGGGATGCAAGATGTAACATTTCCTCAAATCGTATCTCGAATTTCCGCAAACTTCTTTCTGCACTTCTTTTTTGAACCATTCATCTGTTTTAGCAGAACTAACTTCAGTCATCCTATCTCTTCAGATTGCGGGATGCGGGATGTGGGATGCGGGAATGTAAATTTTCTCAAAATCGTATCTTGACTTTCTGCAAACTTATTTCCATAAGCTTCTTTCCAAAATCTCCTTTCCACAAGATCCTTTCCGCAAGATCCTTTCCACAAGCTTCTTTCCGCAAGCTTTCTTCTGCACCGTTGATCTCTTGCGAGTGTTTTCCTGGCCGTTGAATTCCATATTGCGAGATGCGGATTGTGAGTTCATAGAATATTTAAATGTTATTTCTGCAATTCCCTTTCCACACTTTTTCTTCCGCACCATCGATCTCTTTTAGCAAAACTAATCTCAGTCATTCGATATTGATCTCTTATGGAACTTCATCCTCCCTCCTATCTTTTGCGGAACTGATCCTCAGTTGTTGGATCTCGTACGGGATTCTTCCTGACTGTCGATTTCAGATAGAATGCAGATCTCACCATGACTTTGTGGATCGGCACGATTTCTTTGCAGAAATCCTCTACAACTGTTTCTAATGGTTTTGAATATTTATATACACAAAGAATTTCATCATGTTGTTGATTATAAGGAATTTATAAACACTCTCACATATATATTTTCTCTGTTCCGCGATTGTTACATATACTCTATCTCCCATTCATTTCACTCTTTTGCAATTCCACTCTTCATTTGTCTAACCAGCTTTGTTATTCATACTGCATCTCTACTTCCACTCGACCTCTATTCTTTGTTTCATTAACCATTGTTTACATCATACTGTTGACACTATATTGGAGGTCTTCAGATCAATCATTCATGTTGTCTTGTCATCCATGTCCATCTCATCCATTACATTTGTTATGAATGAACTTTTATGACATCATCATTAGGACACCATCATATTCCATGTCATCATATTTGTCATGCCACATCCTCAACTATGGCATGCCATGCCATCATTACCTTAGTTTTTCAGTGAGTTTGTCCTTCCATCATATCCACTGGTTATTCCTTTGTCATTCGTGAACACCTTTGACATCGATGACAACTATATACTCAACATCACGGTCACACTCTAACTCTCACAACACCTCCCCATAAATACAATCTATATAAAAACTAGAATTACAATACCTGTTGTTTTTATTATTATTACAATTTAAAAAATAAAAATTCNATAATATGCAATAATAATAATAAAAACATTAAAAAAAAGAACATATTGGTTTGGTTGCGACCTAAAACCCAAATCCCCAAATTAGAAAATTTATTTTTATAAAAATTATAATATATATATAAATGTTATATATAACAAAAACAAAAACAACATAATATATGGAATATGTAATAAAAATATGTAAGAAAAACAACATAACATATGTAATATGTAATAATAATATGCTTTCACATAAGCTTTCAGTTTATCCGCCATAGTTAGTTCGCATTCATTTTTTCATCTACAGTCTGTTTGTAGCCATAAACCATCCTAAATTTGTGAGTTAGGTAGGTGCATCAAGTCCACGAATTATCGATACTAATTGGATTCTTACACAGATGATGGTAGTCATATCGTCTTTTGGTGTTGCAATCTTGCCAACTATGGATTTCATCTATTCAGGGATTCCATCAATAGTATAAAATGAGAGATAAATGATAAAAAAACGACCACAATTTGCATATAAATTACCATTTTTTATTTGGTTGCCAGTGGTGGAAAATTAGTGGTCATTGATCAAGAAACAAAAAAAATGGTCATATTTAACTATAAGGTCATATATTTGGTCATTTATAACTTATCTTTTAAGGTCATATATTTGGTCATTTATAACTTATCAATTATTATAGTTAATGACCAAGTTATACGACCAAATATATGACCACAAGATAAGCTATAAACGACCAATCTGAATATGAACACATTTTTGGTCGTGTGATTAATGACTATTAATTTTCCACAAGTGGTCATTTTTATGTGGGTTTTGGTCATATTTTGGGTCATTTATCTATTTTTAGTGGTTTCAGAATATATATAGAAAATAGAGGAATCAAACCACCATTTTCCTTTCTATAAGGTTGGTGCTCTTCCATTGAGCTAACATCCTTAAATATAGTACATTATATAATTTTACATTAGTGATATTATACACGAGCATGGTCTCATTCAAAAGGTTCTATAGTTAGAACAAAGGCAAGAGAGCACTCTATTTGACTAAGTATGGAACCTAATTCCAAGAGCAACTTGCAGGAAAACCAGTCATATTCTATATGTTAATATAAGGTTTTATTTTCCTTTTGGAACAAATTTTAAAAAAAAATTTAAATGCCAATCCAAAGAAACTGATGTCAAAGAAACAAGAAAAATAAAAACAATACTAGTTCTTTTCCTTCTATTGTGAACTGTATCATCGCGATTTGGATAAAGTTCCCATGTTTACAAAATTGATCAGGTGCACCACTACTATCTCTCCCATATCAATTTCTTCTAAAACATCCTAATGAAAATGGAAAAAAGAAACATCATCAACAAGATCTTTTAGTGTTAAGATGGTAAATTTTACATACTAATACGAGACATGAAGAAAAATATCCGATTTTAATGGAAGTATTTTCAAGAAAGAAATAAATTCATTTACGTTTTCTTCTTGGATAGGAATATAAAGATACAATGATTCTAAGCCTCTACTTGTATAAGCAAGGGAGCCTCACAAAATCCATCCAAAAATCTTGCAAATGTGTGTCGTTTCATGCCACATTTCCTATAAATATCCAATAATACTTTAATGAGGACGAGTTACCTATAATACAATTATCTTAAATTTTAGTTCCTAAAAGTTCTAAGAGAATGCTTCCCCATTAAATAACAGGTTAGAATTAAAAGTACAATCTTCATTCAAATGAGTAGTAACTTCCATCGCTATTGTTTTTTTTCTGTCAAATCCAGGAACTTCACTACATATCCCCTAGACCACTAGAAATAAGTTGACTCTCTGTAGGCTCTGACTTTGTACCCAATTGGAGGCAATCTTCATCAACATATTTTATCAATTCTCTATTGAAATGCTTGATGTCTGATCCTCAGCTGCCTTCATTCATTGTGGAAAAAGAAAGTGCCTTCATTCTTTGTTTGTTTCTTTAGACATTTGAAAGGACTTTCGTTGTGGACAAAGCAAGCGCCTTCATTCTTTGTTTGCTTCTTTAAACATTTGAAAGGACTTCTAAGTTTTATCCCTTAAATGATCTTTGTTATCATCTTGTTATTGCTCCCATTTTCATAAACAAAGATATCAATCCCATTAATAGAGGTAAGCAAAATAAGTAATTTGTGCAATAACTAATCACAACCTCGCAAACCTTATTCATCAAAATTAAAATGCCCATATTTTTTTATATAGGTTTTCTTGATAAACATTGAGGCAAATGATAAATAATAACAACAATTTTATATTCACTGTATGCCAATATTACAAAACAGAAGTTAATAATAATTAAAGTTGAAACTAGGTTGTTTCATGTTTTCAACCAACTGAATCTCTTTTTGGATAATATCATGATTTAAGAACTAGAAACTTGGAAACATGTTTGAACAACCAGAGTATAATAACATTTATTTAATAATGAGTTAAATCATTCACCTCATAAGTATTTAACCCAAATAATATAAAGCTTAAAGACTAATATCCTAACAGTAAGCGATCAAGGTTTAAACATGTTTTGAAATGTTCCTGTACTATTATGAGTTATGGAATACATACTAACATGAATGTTAGAATTCAAAAGATGACAAGGTGTTGTAAATTCCATGGAAAAGTAGCTGCAAGAATGTAAAATACCAATTTTCTTAGGAGTGCAACTACTCTTACTTGCATTTTGTGAGGTTTGGCCTTCAAAAGTGGAATATTTGGAATGGATTCATCATGTTATTTTGATGGGGAGTTTTCTAGAATATATCTACGATATGATTCAACTGATTTGGGATCACTAAATTAAGTTTCGTGCCAAGTGCAACAAAAACAGATATTTCATGTTCTAACGATAAAATTATAAGTGGAACTTTGGGGAAAAATCATTGAAATACCATTGAAAAAAACAAACTTCGACAATACCCCACTAGTAGAGGAAAACACTCTTTGAATTATCATTGTCTCACTTTTGTAACGTTATGTTATTATTCTTCCACTGTTCGATTCATCGTCACTTGTTGCACAATATTGTGATATAGGTCCCCTGCATACCAGTGCAAAGAAATAATTTTGAAAAGATAAATACATGTGACAAGAAATCAGTTATATATACAAAACAACCTTTTGTATGAAATAATATACATATTTAAATGTTACACCAACCTCTTGTAATGTACTCCAATCCCCTTCCCCATCTATAAATAGAATTGTTTCATGAAGTGCAATAAGGGCATGCATGTGAGATATCGTGATGCACAATGTACCCATTGCAAATAATTTTACACATGAGTTCTCTTCTATATTTGTTGTTGTTATAATATTATAAACCCACTATATACTTAGGATAACAATAATTAATCATTTCTGGTTTATTTCCTATGTACTAGCCTAGATAGTTGGCATCCACTTACACCACTTGGTCAATACTTGCCATAAATACCCCATGAGCACCTTTATACTGATTTTGGTTAGATTCTTCCAACTTTATTGACTTCCCATATTAGTAACTATGCTTTCTTGATATTTCTTCCTTTAGATAGATTTTTCCTGCTTTTCATTGGATAAGGTAAAGCCAATAAACTAGGCAACTGCTATCTTTTGTGGCCAACCCATCCTCAATTATTTTCTCTTCATATTCCATGATTAGCAATATTTTCCATCCCTCATGAAAACTCACTCATGCTTTAGCCAATTCATGAGCTCCTAGAATTATTTGGAAAGTTTTTTAGTCACCAATGGGGAGTTATCATATTTAGTAAACCTTCTTTATGAGCTAGCATGAGTTGTCTCCTAAGAAACTCGATTTTACCTCTCGGGGATGTATTATTTATGTACACTATGTTGATCAATAATGCATAGAAATATATATGGAGTGTTCTCCAATCATTTTTCACTTCACTTGTCATTTAATATCATTATTCCTCTCTCTATTTTTCTTGTACATGCTTGTGAGAAATATCTTGTAGCTAGATCCACATCGTGTATTTACACATAATATCAAAGCCTCAATTTCTACATGGTATCATAGCTTTCAGGTTGTCAAGTTCTATAAGTTATCAAAGTTAAGGAGCTATCAATACTCTACATCATAGGGCATCTAGTCTCATATCCCTCTCTGAAGAAGATCTTAAATTGAGCTTACAAGTATTTCTCCTAGTTTATATTTGTGTTGTAATACCCTGTTTTGACCTAATTGGTTGAGTTATCATGTCATGTTTGTACTTGCTTATTATTGTGGAACTTCATCAATTGATGACATTGTTGACTTATGGATGTATAATTTTGCGGAAATTATATATATATATATATGCATGTGATGTTAAATATGAGTTACGATCATGTTTTGATTATGTCTCTATCATGCAAATTTAATACGGGGATGGTACATGGATACCGCTTTAAATCTATGTGTTGAATAAATGATTACGATGTTGGGTGCATGATACAAAAATGATTACATTATTGTTAGTATTAATGAAATATGTATACGTGTCTATGATTGTACAATATTGTACAACATTTTGTTATGAGACTAACAAAGAGGTTCAGAAGAGCTAAGGGATAGTTGAACCCTACAAAATGGAAGTACATCGACCGTTATGAATTCCAAAAGATATATGGTATGCATGTGGTGCATTATTGTTCTATATGAGTATTGATTTATTATCATGATGTGTGAGCAGGTGTGAGGTTTCAGGAAACTCAACTGCCCAAACTGGTTATTTGATGATGAATCCCTAAGAACAACAATAAAAAAAACAATCTGAGTATGAAGGGTGTTGACCCTTGCTCCATAGGAGGGGTGGAGGCATTACCCACCATTTATCCTTTGAAACACGGAATCATGGGAGGGATGTGTTATGAAACTCTCCCTAAGGTGTGTGATGATCACTAGTGGGTGGTTGCTAAGAAAGCTTGGTCAATGTGGTCGACACTTCCTCTTAAGGTTTCTAACTGGAGTTAGGTCATCTAGTTGATGCTCCAGGGTAGTCTAGCAAAGGAAGGATAAGATAATGAAGTTAGTTGTGAATTAGAAGAAGAAGTAGGTAGTTAAGAATGATTGTGGGAGATAGTAAATCAAGTTGATTGTTTGTATGTGTCAAAACTCTTTATTTACTCATGTGTGATAAACTTAGTATACCATGCAGTCGGTGTTGTGTTATTGTGATCTAGTTAGTAATTATTGTTAGATAATGTGATTTATGAATGGTTTCCTTTCATTCTTGCATATGATGGATATGATCATTGCGTTTGATGTTCATTATGTTATTATTAATACATGCCATGCTATGTATGTATTAGCTAGTCATGCATATCTTGTGCACATACACTAGTATTACTCAAATATATATTCATTAATTAAGCTGCATAATTAATTGTATTAAGATTGTTGTATTGAGTTTATTGGGTTAACTATACATTAATTTATGAATACAAGTGTATTATATTTAATGTTCATTTTGCTTAATTAGATGCATTTAAATTTAATATTTATTGGGATTTAGATTGTAAAGATATAAATTGCAAAGCTTGAGCAAGGTTGAAGTTATTTATATTAACATGATTATGATTGTTAGGTAAATTTCAATCATAAGTAAATGACCAGATATGGTTTTGATTTCAAGAGGAATATTTAATTCTTTTTAATGAAATAGTGCACTTGAAGCTATTCGAATTGATTTAGTTATTGAATAAAAGTCAAAGGAATTAAAGGGATGCATATGGTTGTGTGAAAGAGATTATTTTAATTATTTTAAATTGTTTTTAGAGATGTCGTGCACTTGAAATTCAATTATGTTGACTTTACATATGGATAGGAACACAATCGTTTAACATTATTTTCTGGAGGGTAGTGGATCACTCCTCCCGAAGAAGGAGGCGGCGGGGAAGTACTTAAGAGGGGGAGAAGAGATAAATGAAGGGACATTTTTTTCTGGGGTTGATTTTTTTTGGGTGAAAAGAGGACAAAATTCTAGGAAAACCGTGAGAAGGCAAAATGGATAGGAAGTTTAAGTCAAGAACCCATGGGGGAAACTAGAGCAAGAACCGAAATAAAGGGGTAGTTGGATCTCATATGTGTTTCTTGTTGTTCCTTGGGATTTTGGGCATAGAGCGCCAAGGAATATGGGTTCCTTGGAGATAGGGAATCAACTAGGTTGTTCCTAGCTAGATGGGTGGTAAATCTGTTTGACGGTTGAGTTTTCTGCTGCTGGGGAAAATGAGTCATCTGCATGGATCTAGCAGGGACAAACTAGTGATTTCCAGGTATTCTATCTTATTTTAGTTTCATAATTGTAAAGGTAATTAGATCTTAAATATTTGACTACATTGTAATTTGTTTTATACCTACATTGTTAGATTACAAATTTGTTTGTATTGAAATTTATCCTACTAAATGGGATCAAAGTTTACCCGAAATATTAAAAACTAGTTAGTACCTATAATTCAACAAAAGCCAAATAGAAATAATACATAACATGAATTTTCAGCGAGGAAGAGATAAAAACAAGGCTTAGATTCATTAGATAGACATGTATTAACAAAATTTACTAATTAAGGACAAGACATGTCCTTACAGAATGGAATTAAAGCCATGGTTCTAAATTTGGACCAAGGGGCTTACTACAAGTTGCAAACCCCAAACCCTAAAAAACAAAAAAGAAGAAAAAAAGAAAGAAATTTACACTTTCAAAAATGGCTCATTATGGATCCAAACCATCCCTCAAAAATACCATGTTGAACCTATCTTGATTTCTGCGCACACAAAAAAAAATTAGAAAGTTAGTGAACATAATAAATAAAGAAAAACATATTTTTATTTCCTTTATATATATATATATATATATACAAAGTCGGATGAGCCGTAAAGCAAAACAACTGAAAATGATTGAAGCAACCTTTCTGGCATATTCACATTTATCTAAATCTTACATAAATCTTACATAGATCACACCTAATTAGCTTACTTTCGTTAACACTTTCCGATTTTATGTGAACCTTCACATATAAATATAAAGGATCAAAAATTCTTGAGTAAAAACATGTAACAAAAAAATATTTAAACATATTTGAAATTTAAAATAAAATAAAATATATAAAACGAACCACCAAAGGGTCGTCGTAACCAAAGAGGAATTGCTATATGTTATGTTTCATTTTGAGAGTTTAATTGTGCAAGTGGTTTATAATTGTCGTTGCCAATGGAACAACTGATTAACATGGAAAATGGATACACACATTTCTCTGCACGTATTTATGTATTTATGTGGAACAAAACTCAATTTTTTTTATTTTTCCAAATCATAAAAAAAGAGAAAGAGAAAGAGAAAGTCGGAATTCAGAGAGTTCATGTACAATGTACAACATGACGAATTGTCATATGACCTACTTTACTATCTCTTAATAGCTAATATACGTAAAACTCAAAAAGGTATAGTAAAAGATGGCAAAGACAGGCTATCAATAAAACCTTGACTGCAATTTATGGAGGATAGCTGAGAGAAACTCGCATACACGCATGAAATAATTATATCTTCTTGAACTATATCTTACACTAGAAATCGAGTTAATGGATTATTTTAAAGAAGTTGTCATTTTATTGGCCAGTGATAATAGACCATGGGTAGCCCATGCAACGAAGAAATAAGAATTTTATTGGAATAAAAAAGTATTGAAAGTATGTGTTGTTTGAACACCGTTATGAAACATAAAGGTGCATAAATGCAGGGGCAAGTGGTAAAAGAAAGACGGGGTTTGAAGTCACTGCTTACCTATGATATCTTACAATACTCCCAACGTTCATTCCTCTCACATGTTATTAATGTGTTGCAAATACCAAGTGGAAGTACCTTGACGGGAGTTGGTGAAGTTACATAATTTTCTGCATTATGTAATCTGTGATGTCTATTCTCCATAAGAAATTGCAGAACAAAAGCATAGATTCTAGACATAGAGAATGAGAGGGCTATTCCCTTCTCGTTCAATGCAATCACAAGCCTTCTTATTGATCCATCGAGACTTCATTCGCTTAGTGACCTCTGCGTTTCACCCCAGCCAGCAAAAGAAAGCCTGCCTATTAAAGGAGTAAACTACTTAACCGACCATTTGCACCAATCGGACGACTTGGCTCGCGTGAGCGGTCACATCCGACGTTGTCGGTCGTCCGATTGGTGCAAATGGTCAGTTAAATAGGTCAATCTCCTATTAAATAGGGTCTGGTTGTACTTACTCATAAATCCAAGAGAATCCAAGAGGGAGGGTAGTTCCAACAATCGAATCAAAATATATATATATATATATATATATATATATATATATATATATAATACCCTACAATGTTAACAAATATTTGACTACCATTGTATAAATATAAAAAATGAAGAGCTAACCATGAAAATCCTATATTGATAAGCTATGGCAAGTACCCATAAAATTAGATTCGTTAAAAAGATACCACCTTATACTAATAGGTAGACTGCCAAGATGAAATTCAGGCACACATTGTGCAATTATAGACTTGTTTCTCCTCATAATCAAGATAAGTTATAACTCCATCAGGTTATCTTTTATGTTTCAGAACAAAAAAGAAAGTGTTGGATAATTTTAGAGTAAATAAAACTTGCCTGGTAGATAAGAAATATCTACCTCCTCAACCAGCTACCACTAGATGATTAACATTGAAAAAATCCAAATCATACAAAACATCCCATTTCAATACAACCAACTACAACATTTGAAATTTCGGAGGGAAAAATGAAACAACTTTCCCATAGCTAACACATTGCATCCATACGACATCAGATGCCTACACTTAAGAGCCGGAATCACAATGCACGAAGCCCCATGGAAACACATAAGTGTAAGAGATAAACAACAGAGCAGAGTACACAGAAGCAACGCTAACAAAACATAAAAGGCTATCTTGTTGGAAGGATGTCTCTTCCTTATCAACCTTCTCAAGATTGGTGCTGGGTAAATAAACCCCTAGGGCTAGGAAAATGAATAAATAAATAAAACAAAAATTGAAGAGTATGTTCAACCATATATGTTATCTGTCAGAAGTGGCTACGTTACCATATATTTCGTTCAACTCATGGAGATTATTCCTCTGCTTGCTACCTCAGGTAGGTGGAGTGAGCGAGCACTAAGAAAATAATAGATTGGACCTTTATGGTTGATATAGTTTTGTTTCAAGTCCTATTTTATTTTTGACCATTCAAAGGCTTCATGTTTATCTTCCTCAACTACCTTCTCGACTGCTCGACTGAACTCGTCTAGAAACACTGGTTTTCCATACCAGTGGTTCTCTACAACCAACTACGTTTTCTAAGTAAAGCCTCTGTTAGAGACTTTCGCTGCAACTCGCTTGGAAACCTCCACAGCTCATTTTCCTTGACTTGTCACATCTTGCTTTCGATTCCTTTCATTCAAATGAGCGTCGCGACTTTATAGTGTTAAGTGGGAGGGCGTTTCTCCAAGGTGGGCGTGCTAGATTCCTCATCGCGCACACCAACTCCTTGCCAACACGTCTCTTCCAAGTTCCACTTCCTTCAAAATCTGTGCGCGCTTCGCTTTATCAGTGGCATCCAGTGTATCCTTATTATCACTCAGCCAGATGCGCATACCATTGTGAAATATAATTAAATCAAAACCTATTATGAAATATAATTAAACTAGTACATGTACATAGTACATCTTACGGTTGATTGGAAAGAGAGGAATTAAATGGTTAAGAGATAGCCAATATGGAATGGAAGATGGTTTTTAAATTTTTTTTATTCTTTATATTCTTTTAGTTAAACTAGTTAAATTTTGAGTTATCTATGCTTAGCTATTAACTAGTTCAAGTCTGAATTATCCATGTCTAGCTACCTGTTATCACTCACATTTTTTTTGTTATCCATTTATCACGTATTACAATATATATATATCTATATAATATCACATTTTTCTAGTTATTTGCCTTCAAGTGTTGGTTATCACATTATTCTAGTTATTTATCAGTTATCCATTTTTTTATTATTATTTATTTGAAATTTTGAAAAACTGTCATGAAATCAATCTCCATATTAATTCATAATATACTTGTCTCATCTTTACGAGTAGATAAAAAAACATACACCATAGTCCACCCCAAATCTCAAATAAAAACAAACAATTAATCAAAATAAAAAATATGTACATAATCAAAATAAAAACAAATGCCATAGAAACAAACATGTATATGTTTTTTTCCTTTTGAGTTCATAGATTTGATACCTTCTTTTCGAGAAACTTATGCAGGTTTCTTGCACTTGTGAATGTCCACCTCACTTCCTTTCCATTTGATTCTTTCTTTGACATCTCGAAACCAAGTTCTAAGATCACATCGTGTACACTTGTAAGCCCATTTGCATCTTTAGTGACGAGTGCTCTGCTATTTAAACTTTCTAGTGCTTCCTTCCCCACAATATCTTCCACTCTGTCCCAATCCCATCTTTTGAAATATGAACAGATGTCCAAAAATGGATCTTTGCATTTATAAGTAAGAGTGTCGCAGGAAAAGGCATATCTCATCTGGTAGAAGTCTTCATTCTCCCATCTTGCCTTATCTTGCATGTGTATTATAAACGTCCTGTTTATGAGGGGCATAACCTATGAATCGTGCTACTAATTTTAACATCGGTGGAATTCCACAACATAGTTTTATTATATTATTGAATTGACTAGCATCCATTCCTTCCGTTATATCTCTTCTTAATAAAGTCTCTGCTTCTGGATCCTCAGTGTCCTTCATAGCATAAATTTTGGTGGACATACAGACTGGGAATGCTTTCTTCACATTTACGTTATCAATGTAAATGAAGGCCTACACTTCCCTTAACACGTGTTCCAGTTGTAGTTGTCCATCCTCATGCATTCTACACTCTGGAAAAGTTTCTGTAGGTTCTATCAGATCTCTTAATATCTGCTTTTGTAACTCTTCTATATCTTTAAAAATTGCTTTGGAAACAGCCAATGCATTAGCCTACCTCCACTTTGATATTAACCCGCCGATATTTAACAAAGATGTTAAATCCGCCAATATTCTTCTAGATAAAGACATGGGGGTGAAAGTTGCAGATTTTGGTCTTTCCAAGCTTGTGCCTCAACAAGTGACTCATGTTTCAACAATTCCACAGGGAACGCATGGTTATGTCGACCCAAACTATCATCAATTCTATAAACTTAGAGACAAAAGTGATGTTTATAGCTTTGGTGTAGTTTTGATGCCTCCTGCATTCGGGGAAAGTTTCCAAGCCAGCCTCCCGCGTTCCTTACAACAGCCAAACAAAATTTGGACAAATAGCATAAGATACAATGGCGTGCAGATGAGAGGAGACAAAGGATTCTGGAAAAGTTACAATGGCATGCAGATGAGAGGAAAAAAAGGATTCTGGGAAAGTTTCCATGCCGTGACGGAGGTTAACGGAGACGGAGAGGGCTCCACAGGACGCGACGAACATCCGATCACTGGCCTGTTTTTCCGATTCCGGCCGATGGAGAATGGGAGCGATATGCGGGGACCACGCCAGCCAACTGGCTTATCCAACATGAACGTACATGCTGGATAAGCTCGGCCCGTACGGAGGGGCTCCGGATTACATGAGCAGCACAGTAGTAAAGGATAGTGCATAGATCGTGGAAGCGCGAGTTGGACGTCGATGGAGGAAATTGTGGGCACCAAGAAAAGGCATGCCACTTGAGAGAGTGCTCACCCAGGTAGCCTATAAAGGAGGTGTGCTCACTTGGCAAGAAGACTCTTAGAGATTTCATTGAGGTAGTGGTAACCGTAGGAAGGGAGCAATCTGGAATTTCTCTTATGTAATATTGTTGTGTTATAGCTTATTGGGTGCACACAGATCTCTGCTGGTCTGGAAACTCCATTTATGTGAATTTCTGTTATCTTAATAAAATAGATTTTCAGGTTCACTAGTTGGCCAACCCCACCTATCTATTATATGTTATTTTCATGGATGATTTGCACACTATTAAGCTTGATTAAATGTGTCAACTAATGCTTTAATAAGTAAACTTAAAATAGTTAGGTGAAAGACTTCCGTTGGTTTAGGCGTAGTCTACAGGTGTGCCCTTGAGTTGGCCAAGCCCTCAAGGTGCTCCCTGGAAATGTCACACAGTGTTGGCAAGGTGAGTCGAGCGAAGAGCTGTAAGGCTGTGACAGATGGTATCAAACCACTTGGAGAAGATGCACCCCATGAATGACAGAGATGGGATGTCGAAGTGGCTAAGGATGCAACAAAAACATAAATGGATTTGGGGGTTATTGCTTGAAGGGCCTCCTAATACATTGATGCACCTATCGAATGGGTGGTTGGACAAGTTGATGGGTGCGACAAGGATGAAATAGAAAGAGCGCCCTTTGCTGGAAGTGATAGCGGAGTGAGCGTTGTCTTCGAGATGTGCTCTTGGAAAAGGCGTGCTCTACGGTGATGGAGTGCTCCAAGAGTGTTGGTGACGCGACAACCGAAAGCACTGTTGTGGATGCACTCACAGAGAGACGCACCACAACGTGCAACATAAAGGTGTCAACCATGCTCAAAGGGAGGCGTGCCTTAATGCGGAGCTCTCGGAGGATACGCACTACACACGCATGACAAAGGGCATGGAGTGCTCAAACATAACATGTTGTTGTAGCGCGAAAGGCGCACACTATAGATGTGTGATAGGTAGCACCTGTATATGGAGTGCATTGTGATACGGTGGTTGAGACGAGTGCTCAGCGGGAATACTACTCAATGGAATGGCGAAAACGCTCATGGAGCGCGCACCACCGGGTAGACGCTCACAGAGGGCGCACTGCAGATGAACATTGGGTGGTGTGAACCCCGATGTTCTTAGCAGGTGACGCCGACGAAACGAGCACTGAACCCCGATGTTCTTAGCAGGTGACGCCGACGAAACGAGCACTCAGGTAGAGGAGCTCGACGCTACAGTAGGTGTGCCAAGGAAGGAGCAAGATACTACGGTAATGGAAACAGAATATGGTCAAACAATGGGCGGATTTTTCCATCGTATTGGTGCCATTCTAAATGACAAAATGACAAGAGCGCTATGCTTCGTTGATGCTATCATGAACGAAAGAAACATGAGGGCCTTGGTGGACACGGGCGCTTCCAGCAATTTTGTGAAGGGGGAGGTTATGGACGCCATAGGGCTGAAGATAAAGAGTTGTGGCATAAACATCAAGGAAATTAACTCTTCAGCTATAGAAGTTGTGGGTGTCGCTTCGAGTGTGCCTGTTCAACTAGGACGTTGGACAAGAAAGGAAGACTTCACGGTGATGCCTCTTGATGATTTTGAGATGACTCTAGGGATGGAATTCTTGTGGAGACATCAAGCAGTGTCGCTGTCATTTGTAGATAAGATGGTGATTCAAAGTTGGAGAAAACCTAAGGTGGTGCACACCATTGCTAGTAAGCGAGGAATGCATGAAAAGCTCGTTTCTACATTAAGCATGAAGAAAGTGGCTCAACGGCCGAAAACGCAAATGTATGTTGCAGCTCTTTTGGACGAGTCTAATATGGGAAACGTGGGGAGGCCTACTCCTCCCATCCTCACTGATATTCTGGCCACTTATGCAGACTTGATGCCTGATAACTTACCTAAGGTGTAGCCTCCGATAAGGATTGTTGATCACTGGATTGAGCTTGAGCCATGATCTATACCTGTAGCGAAGGATCCTTACATGTTATCGAGACCAAAGTTGGAGGAGTTGAAATGACAACTTATTGAGCTTATGGATGTTGGTTTCATGCGGCCTTCAAGGTCTCCATATGGTGTCCTGGTGCTATTCCAAACGAATAAAGACACAACAGAGCTAAGGATGTGCTTGGACTATTGGATGTTGAACAAGAAAACCATAAAGAACTGTTATCCTCTACCATTGGCTATGTATTAACAAGTTGAATAAAGCGAGGGTGTTCTCGACACTGGACCTACGACAAGGGTACTATCAATTAAGAATCGTAGAAGGCGATGGGTACAAGATGATGTGTGTGACGCGGTATGGAATTTTTGACTTTCTCATGATGTTGTTTGCGTTGTGCAATGCCCCTGCGACTTTCTGTACCTTGATGAATGATGTGCTGCAACCATTATTAGACAATTCGGTTGTGGTATGTTTGGATGATATTGTCATTTACATCGAAATGATGGAGGAACATAGGCAACATTTGAAAGGGGTATTTGATGCGTTGCGAGAGAAAAAACTATACTTGAAGGAATCCAAGTTCATGTTCATACATGAAGAAATCTCATTCTTGGGCCATAGGATTGGACGAGGACATGTCCGCATGGATGATAGGAAGTTCGTTGGCATCCAAGGTTGGGAGGAACCTCAAACGATGCAGGAAGTGCGCAGCTTCCTTGGTTTGGCGAATTACTACTGCATGTTTGTGGAGAGTTATTCTAGAATTACAACGCCTCTCACCGAGCTTCTAAAGAAGAACAACGAGTGGAAGTGGTCTAAAAAATGCCAAGGGGAAATTGATGAGCTAAAACATAGACTTGCAACCGCTCCGGCGTTGTGGTTTGCTGACTTTGAAAAGGAGTTCGAAGAGCAAATAGATGCATATGAATTCACCATAGTAGGAGTGTTGATGCAGGAAGGTCACCCGATGGCATACAAGAGTCAGAAGCTTTAGGATCTGGAGCGGAGATACCCAGTTCATGAGAAAGAGATAGCGGTCGTCGTGAATTGTTTGAGATTTTGGAGACATTACTTGTTGGGTAAATCGTTCATTGTGAAAATGGACAATTTTGCTAAGATTTACTTCACCACGCAACCAAATCTCCCACCCAAGCAGGCTAGATGGCAAGAATTTTTGGAATATTTTGACATGGTATTGGACTACCGGACGGGTAGGATGAACGTTGTCGCAGATGCATTGAGTAGGAAGGCTCAACTTGCAGCTTTGGAGGGATAGCCTAACGACCCAACTACTTGAGTCGTGTCTAACTTGTAACAAAGTATTCAGGAGAACTTGATGGGGGACCCGATGACCTGAAGCATCTTGAAGAAAATTAAGGAAGTAAAAATGAATAGGTTTTGGGAGGAATATGCACTATTCTTTTTTATGGATGTTTTTATGTGCCAAAGGAAGCTTGTCTTCAAAAATACTTGCTACAGGAGTGCCATGACTCAGAATAAGCAGGTCATCCGGGGAAGCATAGGATGTGTGCCTTGGTTGAGAAGAGCTTCTTCTTGGAGCACCTACGGTGGTATGTGGAAGAGTACGTTCACACTTGCCACATTTTCCAGCAGGAGAAGTCAAGTACAAAGAAGAAGGCAGGTTTGTTACAGCCGCTACCGATTCGAGAGAGGCCATGGGTGAGTGTCTCTATGGAATTCATGTCGCAGCTACTAGTCGCGCGGGGATACAATGGTATATTTGTGGTGGTAGACATTTTTTTCAAGTATGCAACGTTCGTGCCGATGAAGTCACCATCCAAAATAGCGGATGTGGCTAAGTTATTCTTCCAACATGTAGTTAAAAACTCATATAAATGTAAAGAAATAAAATTACATATATAATTTATTTATATAAAACACACATACATATACATATACATATACATATTTGCAAGTTGGATTAGCTCAAATGGTTGAGCGCTCTTTATGCTAGCAGATGCATCATAATAACATAGTAACATAATTCAAATTTATTATTATGACACCCTTGCATAATAACTAGATTAAAGAGTAAATAAATTATCTATAATTATTTATATAAACGTAAATAAATAAATTACTTATATAACCTTAAATTATATATTAATTAGATATAATTTAATTAGTTTATATATTAATTAAATATAATTTTAGTAGTTAAAACAATGGTTAGATTATATATTAATAAAATATAACTTTATTAGAAAACCTTGCATAATAGCAGGATTAAAGAGTAAATAAATTATATATTATAAATAATCCAAATTATTTATATAAATGTAAATAAATAAAATTACATATATAACCTAAATTAGCTATTAATTAGATATAACTTAATTAGTTAAAAAAAAAAAATATATATATATATATATATAAACCCATGGTAACCTTACATTAATAGCTAGACTAAAGAGTAAACAAATTATATATATATATATATAATTAAATTTTAACACCTTCAATTTACAACAAGTGATTTCATAACAACTGAATTGCCAATGAACCACACCAATACTAGGGTTAGTAAATAAATTATATATAATATAAATTATTTATAAAAATGTAAATAAATAAAATTATATATACAATTTTATTGATAAGACCTTCACAATTGTAGCAGATATCTTATTGCGAATAATCCGGATGGCTCAGGTGAAAAAGAAGCATTTACCTATTACAGAGATGGTGTGATTTGATATTTTTGTCGTTCTTAGTTTTTTGGGAAAGAAAAGGTATTCGGGAATAAAAATTGGGTAAAATAAAACTTACGTTCAGTGAAGGTGAGTTCTTGAGTTGGAACAATTCCTTCTGTCATGTATCCCCGGTCAATGCAGCCTTAGATGCTCTCATCTCCTTAGGATTCAATGCAGCCTTAGATGCTCTCAACTCCTTAGGATTTTAGTACCGAGCGAAAGGTTACACTAAATTATATATTAATTAGATATAACTTAATTAGTTAATAATAATAATAATAATAACCCATGATAACCTTGCACAATAACTAGACTAAAGAGTAAATAAATTATATTTAATATAAATTATTTAAATAAATGTAAATAAATAAATTAGATATATAATTTAAATTATATATTAATTAGATATAATGTGATTAATTAAAAAAAATAGTGATGATAATGATGATGATGGTTAATGTCCTCCCAAACCAAACATTGTATTTCTATGTTCAAAGAGCTTGAAGAGAAGCCTCCCTAGCTTACTATAAATTTTGACAAGTTAAAAGACTAAGAATTGTAACAAAGATTATGAAACACAAATATAATGAGCATAAAAACTCATGATAACCTAGATTGAAGAGTAAATAAATTATATATAATCTAAATTATATATTAATGAGATATAACTTAATTAATTTAAAAAATAGTAAAAACCACGGTAACCTAGATTGCTAGATTGAAGAGTAAATAAATTATATATAATATAAATTATTTATATAAATAAATAAAATTATATATATAACCTAAATTAGATATTAATTAGATATAATTTAATTAGTTAAAAAGAATAGTAAAAACCGGTGGTAACTTTGCATTAAAAAGTAAATAAATTATATATAATATAAATAATTTATATAAATGTAAATAAATAAAATTACATATATAACCTAGATTATATTATATATTAATTAAATATAACTTGATTAGTTAAAAAAATGGTAAAATCCCATGGTTCGAACCGACACAACTTCTTAACTTTAACTTGCTGACTACCCAAAAATATATAATATAAATGGTTGGCATGTACATGAATATATTCAAGAATTTCGAACACTTGATTTTTTGATTGACCCTAAGATTTTCCTCGTTGCTCCACATATTCAAGATATTCAAGGATTGTTATCTTTTGCTTTGTAATTATCCTACTGATTTCTTCGTCGTCGTCGTAGTTGATCATGGAGAGTGTCTCAGCTGCTACCACTGTTGCAGATGAAAAAAGAAGATATGGCAAATAATCAAGAATATACAGTTGGCACTTTTGAAGTTAGAGAAATCCACCTTCTTTGCAGAATTTATGAAACAAATGCGAGACCCGGAAATTGTTGCACAAATAGAAAGGGTTACAGACCATTCAAAATTGCAAGTGGTACTCTATGGCGTTGGAGAGATGGAGCCTACAGAGGGTATAAGAGAAGTGGAAGTTTCTCACCTACAGTTAGCGCTTGCTATTTTATTAAAAGAGAAATTTCAATGGGTGAACGATATCGTGGTTTACGATCCAAGCGTGAGCCCATTGCAGCAGAAAGCTATAAGTGCCTTCGAGTACTGTACGTTTCTGGCTGTGAATGAATTTGGAAGACGCACAGTAGAGAGACCCACATTATTTTTCCTTCCTCACTTCCCGGTTGTTCTCCTTAACAATATATTGAGTGCAAATTGGACTACTGCCCATTTGAATAAGATTCTTATTTTAGGCGACAGTTTTAGTTCGATCAAGCAAGATGTTGAGGCTGGCTTCAAGCTTCCTCGTGCATTGAAGCATTTGATGGCCATTCTCTACAAGTGACAGTGATAGTGATAGAAGAATAGTGGTGAAATTCCGCTTCCACAACTAGAACCAGAAATAGTGCATACTGATGATCCACAAACAGAAACAGAAATAGGTGAAGAGCAGTCAGCTTTGTATAAACGTCCAGGGATGTATAAGACTGCATTTTATGAAATTAGTTGGCATTTTTTTCCCTCGGATCGTTCCTTGGAAGATCTCAATCTAAATATGTTTCCAGAAGTCACCTACAATATTGGTAATTTAGATATGTCCCTTCGATTTTAAGCAATCCATAAAGAACTTTAGATATGTCCCTTCGATTTTAAGCAATCCATAATTTAGATATGTATCTTCTCATTTCTTTATGAAGAATTTCATCTCTTTTTTCTTTCATCTAAATATGACGCTTTGTCATTTCTCTAAGAACTTGATCATGACGTTTACATAAATATTAATTCAATATGATGTTTACATAAATATTAATTCAATATGATACTTACTTAAATATTAAGTGTTTTTAACTTAAACATAACAAATGTATAACTAAAATTTATTATATCAAAAATTTCATTTTTTAGTATATCAAAATATTTATCAAACATGCTATCACATATTGTGCAGAAGGTTATTCCTTAGAATATTTTTCGAGGAAAAATTGGGATGTGGAAAGAGAAGGCCCTCATCGAAAAATTTGTGGGGGTTTGGCCAAAAGAAAGAGAACTGGTTGGATAGATCCAGAGAACCTGGAAACCTAAGGTCCACTATGATCTCCAGTTGGGGACAAAGGGGTTTTTTACCATAGTATTTTTCAACTAGGAAGATGAAGACATAGTTCTCGAGGGTGGGCCTTACTTCTTTTTCTCGGCAAGGCTCTACCTGATACCTTGGAAGGAGCAATTCAACCCAAAAACTGAGGATCTATTCGTCACCCCGGTGTGGATCCGATTGGTTGGCCTCCCACGAGAGTACTGGGATTTCGAAATTTTGAGAGACATTGGTAACTCAGTAGGGGAATTCGTGAAGGTAGATGAGCAAACCAAGAACTAGAGGTATACAACTTATGCTCGCATCTGTGTCTACATCGACTTATCTAGGGACCTCCTAGAGGCAGTAAGCTTGAACTGGGAGGACGAGGAATGGATCCAACATATTGGCTATGAGCAATTCCCTTTTGATGCAGGATATGCCATGAATATGGCCATTTTGGGAGAAACTGCCCAAAAGGGATCCGGGAGCAGCCATAATCAAGTCACGAAGGGGAAGAGAAGCAGCTCAACAAAGGATTCACACAGGTTAAGAGCAGGAAGCAAGGAAAGAACAACGGGGGGCAAAACTCCGTAAGGAAACAGTAGGAAAAACCCTAAACAACTCAAACCCCTTTTATATCTTGGAGGAATAAGGCTCAGGGAAAGAGCAAGCAAGGGAAGATGTCCAGACCAGTTCTGAGGAAGTAGAGATGAGGATGCTCATGAATGGAATCGAAGAGAACAACCAGATGGATTTCATGGAAGAAGACGAGGGGGAGGAAAGGGAATTAGGAGACCTAGACTTGAATGCGCTTGAAAGGGAATGCGAAAAGGCAAGTAAAGGTTACGTCTCTCAGGAGCAGGTGGAACTTCTCCAAAAAACCATCATCTGGTCAAAAGCTCACCAAGATCTGGGGATCAGTACAGAGCCTTAGAAGGGTAGAAAGAGGAAGTCTTTGGAGGAGGATCTAAAACGAGGCTGAAAGATGAACAAGCAGAGGATCGCAGCAATTGGAGTCAAATTAATCGAATCAGGCCAGTACCCAACGATAAGGGCGGCCTTCTCTGAAGTAAGTAAGGCTACCCAATGAAGATAGTCTCTTGAAACATTAGCGGGTGTAACCACACAAGAAATATTAAAACCCTAGCCAGGAAGATTAAGTAAGAAATACCAGATGTTCTATTTCTACAAGAAACTAAATGTAGTTTTTAAGCCCTGAAGAAAGCTGGACAGAAGATGTGGAAAGGCAGCAGGGTCATGGCAACATACGCAGAAGGTATGGCAAGGGGTATGGCAGTGCTATGGCTCCCAAGTTCTATCGACCTCTTTGGGTGGCGGGCCACTCATTTCTCACTCACGAAAAAATTCAAGTTTTTGGGATCAAGGATCACAGGGACACTGGCCAATATATATGGACCCATTGCTTTCCCCAGAAACAGGCCTTCCTTCATTCACCATCTAAACTGGCTGAGTTATTCGTCCCATGAGGGGAACTGGATCATAGGAGGGGATTTTAACCTCATTTCCTATCTCAGGGAAAAGAAAGGGGGTCAAAAGGTAATGGACAAGTACCAACACGAATTCAGGGAGTTGTTGGCCCACAACCCCCTAGCGGATTTAGAGACAGGGGATGGGTGGTTCACTTGGAATAATAGGAGGGGTGGGGAGAACCTTGTAGCCTCCTAGATTGACATATTCCTAGTATTAGAGAACATCGTTCAAGGGTATGGGGAAATTAGGGCAAGTGTCCTCCTAGCAGCAGGCTCTGATCATTGGATAATCATTCTCAACTGGGACTGGTCGAATGCCCTCCTGAGCAAACCCTTTCGCTTTAAGAAGTTATGGCTGGAACTTAAGGACTTTAAGGGTCTGGTGAAACAATGGTGCCAGGAGTTGGACACCCTTGGGGGGGACAAGAATGTACAACTTCCAGCAGAAAATCAAGGCTCTAAAAGCTAAGATACACACATGGAACAAGGTGGACTTTGGTAATATCTTTGCAGACAAAAAGAGACTCATTCAGGACATTGACCTCATCCATCAGAAAGGTATGGAATCTGGATGGGACATGGAGAGGAAAGAGAAGGAGAAAGACCTACTCAACCAACTCGATGCAAGAGAAAGGCACGAAGAAATATACTCGAGTTAGAAGTCCAGGGTCAAATGGCTTTAGGAAGGAGAGATAAACTATAAATTCTTCCATAACTCTATGGTCTATAATAGACTAGGCTCGAAGATCCATAGAATCAAAAGGACAGATCGGCCCTAGGTGGAAACAAGGGCAGAAATTGAGGAAGATATTATGAGCTACTTCAAAGGGATAATAACTGAGGACAACAATGACAGGGATCAAGACATTGCTCGGATCACTGCACTCGTCCCCAGGATAGTCACCGAGAGGACAATGAGATGCTCAATAAACCTATCTCCATGCAAGAGGTGGAGGAAGCGGTAATCTAGATGGCCCGATGGAATGCCCCTGGCATGAATTGATTCACAACCAAATTCTTCCACTTCTTCTGGGACATGATCAATAATGAGGTCTGGGAAATTGTTGAGGAATCAAGGAGCAAGCGAGGGGTGCTCAAAGCCTTCAATGAAACCTTTCTATCCTTGATCCCGAAAGGGGAGGGTGCAGACTCACCAGGTAATTTCAGACCTATAGCCCTCTCTAATGTGATTTATAAAGTCATTTCCAAAGTGATTGTGAACATATTAAAATCCCTCCTTCTGGGTCTGATCAGTCCGAAACAATGTGGCTTCGTCGAGGGAAGACGGATTCTTGATGACATCATTTATGTCCATGAGACAATACACTCTCTAAAATGGAAAAGAAGTCCTAGAATGCTCATTAAGCTTGATATCACCAAGGCCTATGATAAGCTCAGTTGGCAATATATGGAGAAGATGCTGAGGGTGTATGGTTTTAGCACGGAATGGGTGGAATGGGTTATGGCTTTGGTTACTACACCTTTCTTCTCCATCCTGCTGAATGGATCCCCGACCAAGCTCATCAATCCTTCCCATGGGATCAGGCAGGGAGATCCGCTCTCACCTTTCCTCTTTATCCTAATGGCAGAGGGATTGAGTAAGCTCATCCAAACCCAGGCGGGTGGAGGGGAAACCAGGATTCTCACCCTTCATGAAGATATGGAGAAACAAAATTACTAGCAATTCATGGATGACATGAGGCTTATGGGGCACCCTTCAATCCAAGAATCCTGCACTTTCAAAAAGAGTTTAATGCTCTTTGCAAACGCATATGGGTTGGCAGTCAATGCTGAGAAATCACGGGTATTTTTCTTAAACACATCACCCGTCATCCAACGGAATATTGTCAGGATTTTGGGTTTCACAAGGGGATCCTTCCCATTGAAGTATCTTGTCATTCGTTTGGGGCTGGGAGCCATCAAAAACGTGTCATTGCAGGATCTAATGGAAAGGATCAAGGGGCAGACTCTCAAGCTAGGTTCTCAGACCCCTAAACCATGGGGGCTTCACTTGTTGACCAATATCCTATCACGTTAGTTCATATTGTGGGTTTTAAAATTATTAAAAATTGAACCAATATATTGCAGGTATTGCAGGGGATGAGGGGTTTAAGGTGGCGGTGGGTAGGGTGGTTTATAAGGATTAAGGTATAAAAAGGGGTGGGGAGGAGGTTTTAAGTATTGGGAGGGGGTTTCAACAAAAATAGTTTGGGTCAATATNCGCGTGCTATGTGAGATGTTCACTAAGTGAAGTCCCCATGCCCTGAACTTTCCAAGAAGGTTGGTCTTGGTAAAATCGGTCCTCTAAAGCCATGTCGGTCTATCTTTTCTTTGTCTTATTAGCCCCAAAATCATTCATCCAGGAGATAAGGAATATTCAGCGAAATTTCCTATGGGCAGGCTGAGAAGCTAAAGCCAAGTTCTCTTTGGTGAGCTGGGATAAAATCTGCTCCCCAAAGGAAAGAGGCGGGTTGCGTTTACACGATCCTAAAGTCATGGGTGAAATCCAGGGGGGCAAGATTTGGTGGAGGTGGTGTAACTATACGCAGGAACCATGGGCTAAGATTTGGTAGATTAAGTACGCCAAGGACCAGCCTAGGACCCACCTGATACGATTAAATGAGGAACCATTGGGATCTCACATTTGGATGAAGGCCCTGGTGGGTCGCAATATTATTCAGGAGCATAACTTCTGGGATATCAAGGCAGGGAACAATGCTAACTTCTGGGACGAATCGTGGAACTAGCTCCCCAAACTCGGGAACAACCCTTGCTGGCAGTACATACGAGCTATAGGGATCTAGGAAGGCAAGATCAAAGTACACCACTAATGGGAAGAAGGAGCCCAGGGGGATCAGCGATAATGGATGATTCCAGACAGGGGAGACAAGCGGATCTCGGAGGAGGACGACCTTCGATCCTTCAAGAGCGAACTCCAAGAGCGGTGCATTCTGCACAAAGACGGGGAAGACACTCTTTGATGGGGCTACATCCAAAAAGGATCCTTTATCATAAAATAAGCCTACAATATTCGGACAAGGAGTCGAGATGGGGAGGATGAAATTTGGACAAAGATCTGGGTGACCAATCCCTAGCCAAAGATTGCCACCTTCTGATGGCTGGCAGTTAGGCAAAGAATCTTAAGAGGGGAAAACCTAAGATGTAGAGGAATCCATGGTCCCTCACAGTGTGCCCTTTGCTTATGTCAATAGGAGAGTATGAACCATTTTCTCCATACCTGTTCCTTTACCACGACACTATGGGATAAGGGTGTGTAGGCCTTTAGAAGGAGCAACTAATGCTGAGGGGATCTGAGGCAAAGTTTGAGGGACTGGAATCCTAAAGAGTTTAAAAACTACATCTTACGGGCTCTATGGCAAGCCTTTCCGGTAACTATCATGTGGGTGGTCTTGAAGGAACGAAATGGACGAATATTTCAGGGAAAACAACAAACGCCTGAGGAGTTTTGAAAGACTATAGAAACGAACCTCTTGGAAACCATCCGCAGCATGCAATGGAATGAGGAAGATAAAGAGTTCACAGGTCCAGAAACGATAATTACGGATGGTTGGGGGCTGGACAAAGGAACCCTGGATGGTCTATGACAAAAATTTAAAAGTTATACAGTCTCTAGCCCCAATTCATGGATGCCCCCTCCACGCTTGGTTTTCAAACTCAATTTCGATGGGGCGGTGAAGGGTAATCCCAGAGCGACAGGCTACGGGGGAGTTTGTCAAAATTTAGAAGGGGAGATTCTTCACATTTTTTAAGGCTCTATAGGATTCGACACAAACAATTCTGCAGAAATCGAGGGTATGCTCCAAGGTCTCAATCTCATGCTTAGGGAAGGATGGGTCTCGACAATTTTTTAAGGGGACTTGAATATCTTCATCTAGATGGAAAAGTAGCTTGCTAACAGGAAGACAATAGAGAAGGTCTCATCCAGTTGGCATTTAGCAAGCAGGCTGGACACCCTACGTCACTTGGTTATGGCACACCTAGTAGTCTCCTTCCACCACGTCAGACGGGAAGTGAACTAGGTAGCGGACATGCTGGCGAACATTAGAGTGGGGGAGAATGGGGCCCACAGGATGGGATAGCTTTAGGACTTTAGAGAGGAACAGTGGGTGCCAAGGTGCAAATAGCTTGCCACTCAAGATGCCCATGCAATCGGACAGATGACGAGTGACATGAGAGATCATCAAGGCAGTGACAGGAGGCGAAGGGATCCTTCCATGGATCTAAACCATCACCACACGTGACCATGCAAGCGACGTGCGTTTTAACCCGGGCCAGTCACCTCGATATTAAATTTGGGAATGGAGCTTGGCTTCGAAGGAGAGGTAGGACGGATTTTTTGTGGAATTGGGATTTGGATTTGATCACGAGAATGATGCCTAGGTTCATGCTGGGTACGGGAGAATGTGATCACTGGATTTTGGAGATCTCGAGTTCGTATAGAACCGTTAAGCCAACCAACACTCTCCTTTGTATTAATACCAATAAGGTTGCGTGGCTTTCCATCCACTTCCTAAGGAATGAGTTTGGTGGCTTGATTGTGATTAGGTGTGACGAGCGCTCATGGGATTCTCAGACTGGTTCCGTGAGGAATTGGGAGGTGAAGTGCAAGATGGCTTCTCCCTGCGGTAGTCATGGGAAGACGAATGTGGGCGAAGCTTCGACTTTGAGCCGTGACAAAGGAAAGGGGGTGGCTAGGAGGGGCATGGGTACTGCTACCCAGGTTCAACTTCATGCCGAGGTGGCCATTGATTTTTTCAAATACCACATCCCGTTGATTGCTCGCAAATCCACGGAGAGAATGGAAAAGGACCTTTGGGAGCAAGTGAAATCCATGCCAATCGAGGAAGTTCGCCAAGAAGTTGAAGACTAGGTCATGGACCCTGGCTCTACGACTAGGAGGGCGTCATCCCATGACCGTCTAATCATGCTATACTGGGTAATAATGAACCTAGTAACGCATGTCTCACTTAACCTTGAGGCTATAAAGGAAGAGGTAGCGGCAAAAAAAGAAGGGGACGAAGAGCCTGCAAGGGCCTGGAAGGACCACAACGAGGATTACCATCTGATGCATCAAAAGATTAATCAAATCACCATTCGCCTGGGAATTTCCCTCTACCATCCGAGGATGGAGCAGCAGCTTGGGGGAGGTCCTAGTCGGATGGCTGGTGGTTGGGGAGCAGAGAGAATCGGCGGCGGGTACCCTTAGGGTGCGAAGGATCCGGTGCAGACCGCTGGCTTCCCTCGTTATGATGTTGTTCCTTAATTCTGGAAATTGTCTTTGTTTCTCTTCTGTTTTTTCTATGCATGCGCTTTTGTGAATGTCAGCAGTTGTGGGTGGGTTTAATAGCTGCATTACTACTAGGTTTTATGCTCTTAATGTGGGGATTGAGCTCTGTATCTTTGGGGCTCTCCCTCTTTTGGGCAAAGAAGGTTTTTTGGGATTGAAGAGTGTAAAAGTTATTTCAAGCTGGGGGTTTGGCTGTGATATGTTGTGGCCTATGTTTTGGGCATCTCTACAATCTGTAATTTCACACTAATACAATCATATTTTATTTACAAAAAAAACATCGCATATATTTATTTCTACTCTTTCTTTATTTATAAAAAGTTATAAATATTATTTTTGGTTTAAAATTTTAAGTATTTTTATTAACAATAAAAAAATGGCATTATTCTACATAACATAATTTAACATTACATGTGTTCATTTTTATTTTTATTGTGTAAAAAATTCTAAATATTTTTTTTATTAAAAATTTTTTAAGTTTTTGTTATTAGGTGATAAGAACTTCCATTAAAATATTGTGTCAAATAAAAAATTTATTGATCCAATACAAGAATCTTTTCATAACTTTATATTTTATTTTTTTCACAAAAATCTTTAAGAATATTTTCATAGCTTTATAGGTAATGATTTATTAAGGAAATCTGCTTTTTCAATTCTCTAATTTTGATCTATTTTAACTTATAAAAATAAAATAATATATAAATATCTTATTATAATTTAATAAAATAATATTTTCATATTCATATCTCAACATACTATTTCCCATTCTATTTTGCTAACTCGATTATAATGTTAAGTTAATAAAATGTCTATATTAAATTCTATTTTAAGTTATAAAAATAAATAATATATAAACATCTTATTATAATTTAATCAAATAATATTTTCATAATGATATTTCAACATACTATTTCCCATTCTATTTTTCTAACTTGATTATAATGCTAATTTAATAAAATGTCTATATTAAATTCCTAGTTCCTGTAACTTTTCACTTGTTTTTCTCAAATTCCTGAATTTATTTTAAAATAAATATAAAACATTTAAATATAAAAAATAGGCATTTAAATATGTTTTAGTATAAAGATATTTATAACTTATTTTTTACCAGTCAAATTTGGGTACCTCAGTTCAATTTTCTTAGGGTGAACTAATTAGGAAGAGACACCCAAAAATTCCAGCCATTATGAAGGTTAATGTGCCAACAAAAATGTAATTCCAAAATGACTTTAAACCCAAATTAATAACCTAACCTATTTTGCAAACCGAAAAAACTTAATTTTTATCATTCATAAATCTGAATTTTAACATAAATTTATACCAATAAAGGTTTCAATCCTCCCATACTTCATAGATCTGGATTTTAACATAAATTTATACCAATAAAGGTTTCAATGCAGCTTTCAATGGACAGGGAGCATAGGCAGAAATATTTGTTGGTTGGAAAATAAAGGGCCCAACGCCGAGCATGACTCTCGCAGTATGATTGGACATGAGTCTTACATTCATTTCAAACTCATTAATATTGTTTCGCACATGAGTTCTGGAGGGTCGACAGCGTTGGGGGACGGTACCAACTAAAACTCTCGCCCTGCAGAATCTGAGGGGCCATCTGTATCCGACGGCTCCATGAAGTATGACTCTGAATATTCCGTCTCTGTTGGATATGCCCACTGTTTCATATTCCCCATAACTGCTCTTGCACTCCACCTTCACTCGTGCTCCTGTAATCAAGCCCGCCATCAATGAAAATCAATATTCTGAATCAAATACTTGTATTCATTTGAGATCAAGAAGCTGGGATAAGCTGCAGTTTTAANCACTCCCCCTTCACTCGTGCTCCTGTAATCAAGCCCGCCATCAATGAAAATCAATATTCTGAATCAAATACTTGTATTCATTTGAGATCAAGAAGCTGGGATAAGCTGCAGTTTTAACCTAATACCATATGAAATCACGTTAGCTAGGATGGGCCGTAGTTTTAACCAAATATCATATCAAATCATGATCACAATTCCTGCCTGTCAAGGTAACCTAATATCATATGAAATCATGAACAATTCCGGCCAGTCAAGTTAACCTAATATCATATGAAATCATGAACATTTCCGGCCTGTCAATGGTTGAAAACATGATAAATTCCTGGAGGGATTGGGTTGAGGAAACATGATAAATTCCTGCAGGGATTGGGTTGAGGATGGGAGCTACTTTGAATGGAATAAAACTGGTGAAGGGCTTTCAAGATGATGTCACCTTAATGTAATGGTGATACTATTTTAAAGTCAGACTGTTTTTTCTATTCAACATTAGGTTGACTTTAATCTAGATTTTAGAGTAACTTGGGATAGACAGAATTTTCTTTCATTCAACATTGAGGTTTGTTTTGGCCAAGGTTATAAATTTATTTGAGATAAGAAGATTGTTATGATGTAGTTAATAGACTTTTTTAATTTGAGATTTGGGGTGGATTAAGGCTTATGTTTTTTTATCTATTTTTTCATCTACCTACTGTGTAGATTGATTTTATGGCAGTGGTTCAAAAATTGAAATAAACAATTACAAAAAAGGAATATAAAAAATAACTGGTAGCAATGTATGGATAACTCATAGCTGATGAATGGATAACTAACAATTCATGGCAGATGACTAGAAGAAGAATATGAGATTAAAAATAAATAAATAAATAAAAATAACTCATAATTGATAAATGCATAACAAAAGAATGTTGGTGATAACATGTAGCCAAGGAGTGATAACTCACACTTGAACCCGGTTAACTAGAGGAATATGAAGAATAAAAAAAATCCAAATTGTGTTTCATTCCATAACTATCTCTTAAATATTTGATACCTATAAACATGATCCATCCATAAACTATGTGAATGTGCTAGTACCATATATATAAAATCAAGTAGTTTTAAATTAATATCATATGAACTCATCATCAATTTATTATAATCAAAGGTTGAAAGTGTGAGCTGCTACCAAGAAGGGAATAAAACTAGTCAAGAGATGTTCAAGATTATGTCATCTTTGTTCAAACTTGGTGATAAGTAGAAAGATAAGTATTTATTGTTCTTCTATTCAACATTAAGCTGGCCTGGATTTAGGTTATAAACCTGCTACCAAGAAGGGAATAAAATTAGTGAAGAGATGTTCAAGATAATGTCATTTTCATTCAAACTTGGTGATATTATCTTTCAGATAAGTAGATTGTTCTTCCATTCAACATTAAGTTGGTCTCTATTTATTTAGATTATAAGCCTGCTACCAAAAAAGAAATAAAATTAATGAAAAGATGTTCAACATAATGTACTATCTTTGTGCAAACTTGATGATACTATCTTTGAGATAAGCATATTGTTCTTCCATTCAACATTAAGCTAACCTCTATTTAGGTTATAAACCTCTGTCTAACTTGAAAAAAAAATACTAAACAACTGGGCCATATTTTTAACCTTACCATGTAAGGGATTGATGTGTTGACTGCTGTTGAAACTGCTCAAGCAATATCTTTCGCACAGGACCTTCCCCTCCACGTAAACTAGTACTCGCCTTCGACGGGCTGTCCTGCTTTTCATGGCGTTTCCATGCAAAAGGCCGTCGTCGTCATGTTCAGAAACATGTGAGCTGATTGTGGAATGCAAAATTGGCGAATTAGAATCGAGTAATGTAATGTATTTTGTTGTCGCTTGGGAGTTGATCGAGAAATTAATGAGCAGCGTTACCCAAAAGTACAGTAGCCGACATGCTCTCAGAGATCGATGGCCAGTCTTGTCTGAAAATTTAAAAAACATGGTCGCCTTGCACATTGAGATTGGGAGAAAAACACAAACACAATAATAAACAAAATTTCACAGAGATTGAGAGGAGGAGACAAATGTAAAGGAACCTACAACCAACCAGTGGCGACCTTTGGAAAAACTAATTATTTTCAGTGTGGGACGCAACTCGACCATTACTTTATCACATTAGTGATTGATATATATCTATCGTCCAGATTCCAGAATGGCTGGCCTCATAGCATTAGGTCGTGGGATTGTGTCCAACCACTATCATGCTAATTTTTTAAAGATTTAAAAAGACAATTCTGAAGATCTGTCTGTTAATATAACTTTCATGCTAATTTTTTAAAGATTTAAAAAGTCAATTCTGAAGATCTGTCTGTTAATATAACTTTTATATTAATAGTTTAAGAACAGGAGGTTGGCAGGGCTATAAATTAAGCTTGCTTAAGACAATGCTTGGTTGAGCATATCTATCAAATAATATAATCAAACTTGGTTGGTAAACATGATTTGATTGAATAAACTTATAAAAACCAAGCATGAGATGAACCGAAAATCAATGTTTAAAATATATGACGAAGAGGATTGTAAGTTAGCATCTTACATGTTTATTATTGATAATAAAGAAAGAAAACAAATTTTATTTCAATTATAATTGATCGTGTGTTTAATATGAATTTGAAATTGATATATAATTGTTAAAAATGATTATTAATAGAATATGTATTTATCTGTATAGACTTTTTTATTTATCTGTAGGTTGGCCTATGTTTGTTCATTTACCTAGGAAGATTAGATAAGTGTATTGTCAAGATTAAAAAATAACTAGTAGTTAGATGATAAATGGATAACTCTCCGCAATGCATTGAGATAACTAAAAGAATGTAAGATAAAAAGAAAAAGAAAGAATAAAAAAGTCTTTCCAAATTGTCTTCCACTTCATAACCATCTCTCAACTATTTGATCCTTATCAACCTTATCCAACCACAAACTATATAAATGTGTTAGCTCAATTTAAGTAATAAAAATTAATTTACTCATTTATTAGATGAAAAGAATAATAAGTATTCCTCTTCATCATTCCAAGTAGACTTTATACATATAAATAAAATAAAAAAGTACTATATTGATGTGAAAAGACTTTTTAAAATATGAAAAAAAATTGCATCTCCATCTTTATATAGAGATAAAAAGACCTTTTCAAATATAAAGAAATTTGCATCTCCAGCTATATATAGAGATAAAGAAAGAGTAATTGAGAAATAAAGAAAAGGTAGTATAGTGATTTAATTAATTGGATGCTAAAAGTTGTCAATCTATTTTTATACTTAATAAATATCTAAAATTAAGGTAGTTTTGTATTAATTTTAATCTTAAATTTTTTATCAAAAAATATCATTTATAATTGTATGTTTTATTATTTTTTAATTATTTATTATTTCATTATTTTATTATTATATAAAATAATTTTATTTTATTTTTAATTAAAAAATATTAAAACTATAAATTAATAAATAGTTATTTATATAAATGAATATTATTAATGATGATGATGGTAGTTAAAGTGTATATAGATCAAATTTTGGTTTATTAGACCTAAAGAAACGAATTATTGAGTTTGTTTTAAAATTGTATACCTATATTCAAAGAGCTTGGAGAGAAGCATCCTGATCTCACTATAATTTTGGCATGTTAAAAGGAAGGTCATTATTGCAACAAAGGTTGTGAAATTAAGATCTAACGTAGATGTACACATGGCATTCTAAGAGAAATTATTTTCATTCTCAATATTCATATTCTCAATAAACTTTAACTAATTATACTCAATTACATACATTCCAATTATACTTTTTCAAAAAAAATTATATAAAAGAGGATCATGTAGATAGTTAAGATTTCACTTATCAAAATGGTTGTATATTCTAAATCCAATAATTGCATATTTATCTAAATAATATCAATATTCAATATCCCTGTTATAAACATTTTATCAAAATTTATTAATATGAAAGGTTCACTCAATAGTCTATTGTATTCCTATTTATTGATATATTAATTTATTTTATAAAATAAAATTTATTAAAATTTTGTTATCTTAATTTTTTTCAAATTATTATTGAACATAACAGATGTACATCGTTAATAGGTTGGGACAGTATTATTGAACAGAAGCCAATCGTTAATAGGTTGGGACTTTGTATAGTTTAATTTAATGTTATTTATATTTTAATGAAGGAAGGTTGAATTATAATAGTAATATTTGAATTATAGTGTTTGAATTACAGTAAGGTTTTGACAAAAGTACTGGGAGGAAAAGACTCTTCAACCTAGAGGGGTACACATCATGGATTATCACCTCCAACTCGTAGACTATTTTAACAATACCCTTGGACAAGGTAGATGGCGGAGGTAGATCTCATGGAAAGAGTTGGGAAAAACCTATTTGCCTGACCATTTGCACCGATCGGACGACCACGGTCATCGGACGTGACCGCTCACGCGAGCGGGGTCGTCCGATCGGTGCAAATGGTCGGTTCACTTTGTTGTGCTCACGAACTAAATCCGAAGGACATATCATATTTTTTTTAAAGGCATTATTTAATTTGAAACTTTTTAAAATATTGAAAATTTTGTATTTTTTGAAGGTAATTTTACATTAATATTATTAATTTCTCATAAAAATATTTTATTTATATTTATGTGGTTTATTATTTTATTAAAAAAAAATTCATTTTCATATTTTATTGTTAAATAAAATTATTTTATTTTATTTAAAAAACTAAATATATTTTTAAATAAAATAATTTAGAAATATATTTTTTATCAAAAGATTGTTATTCATATTAATAATTAATATTGATTTATTATATTTATTATATTTTTTCAAAAAAAATTAGATGATGATGGTGGTGGTGGTGGTGGTGGTGGTGGTGGTGGTGGTTAACGTCCCCTAAGACCAAACTCTTGGTTTATCGGACCCAAAAACAAATTATTTAGTTTGTTTTAAAATTGTATTTCTATGCTCAAAGAGCATGGAGAGAAGCATCCCTAGCTCACTATAATTTTGACAAGTTAAAAGGCTAGGAAGGTCGGGATTGCAACAAAGATTATGAAACTGACACCTAATGTGGGTGTATGCAGGGCATTCTAAGAGGAAGTGTTTTTCATCCTCAATGTCTATATTCTCACAGAGATGGCAAATCCTTTCTACCCATGGTGTTTTAGGAATTGTCCAACGACCAGTTTCACTATGAAGCTCATGAAAGTTCATTCTTATCTTGGCTATATTAATTTTTTTCTTTGAACTAGTTAAAACTGAGAGATACTTTTGATCTTCTAGAATAGGGTTGATGACTTCCTTATAATATCTTAATTTTCTTTTATCCTCTAAATCTTTCTCACGCCACATTTTCTCCTTAAACTTAGAAGTGACAATATTTTTAATGTTATTTATATTTTGTAAAGAAACATTTTCGTCGATCTCCCAACGGTTTAACCAAGCCCAAGTATCTTTATACCAACCTCGCTTGAGCCTTAGGTGGTTTTGGCTAGAATTTAAAGCTAGTTTAGGAAGTCTATGGTCTCCTATGTTATTGATTTTGTGCTTGTACAACAGGAGCCTAGTCATAGCTAGGCTCTCGATAGGGGAAAGACCCACTTCTATAAGGAGAATAGGGTAGGGTGTATTGCTTTTAATTTTGAGGTTATACATTATAAAACGCTTCTGGATTTGCTCAATCTTTCTCCACGATTCTCTAGAGATGCTGCAACCCCAAACCTCACACCCATACAAGATAACAGGAGTGACTAAAGTTTCAAAGAGGATCTTTTTTTTATCCCACGTTACAAGGTTCGCTGCTTTACAATTATTTTCAAGACCAAAATAAGCTTTCCACCCTCCATTAATCCTTTTCTTAATGCTATAGTTCTAGTTGAGCTTGTGATGAATATCAATTCCTAGGTATTTGTAAGAAGACACTTCCTCCAAGTTGTTATTGTCATACACAAAATTAGCGTAAGTGTCGTTCTTTGATTTAATAATCATAATTTTTCTTTTGTCAGTGTTAATAGTCATTCCCATGCTAGAGCAAAAATCCTTAAGAAGCCTCAGTTGCTTTACAAGATCAAATGGAGACCTTGCCAGAAGAACAATATCATCAGCATAGAGAAGAAGGATGATGACTATTCCAGCTAAGATCGTGCTAGCACAACCTACTTCCTCTAAAAAAACTTCTAGTTTATCTATGTAAATGCCAAAAAGGGTGGGGGAGAGGGGGCAACCTTGTTTAATTCTGATATTACACTTAATATATTTTGACCACCCCTCGTTGGTCTTAAACTTGGCAATGGCATTCGCATGTAACCTTATTGCGGTGGCTCTCAACTCGAAAGGAACCTTTAGCTCTTCTAATCTATTCCATAGGTTATGTCTAGGTATCGTATTGAAATCCTTTCTAAAGTCCACAAAGCAACAAAAGAGATTGGATTTCTCATTACGACACTCCTCCACAATTATCAGGTAAGCGTAACAAGATGGTCTATTGTTGAGTGTTTCCTTCTAAAACCCGCTTGGCCTTTAGCCCGATTACCTTCACTTTCAATCCAAATGCTAATCTTCTTTTCTAAAATAATACCATACAACTTGGCTAAGAGACGGCTAATCATAATTTTCTGGTAATTAGAGGGGTTGTTTGTATCCCCACTTTTAAAAATAGTGATAGTGAGGCTTTGAGTCCAAGCTTTAGCGACCCTTGCTTGACCGCTTGATTCAAAAGCTTGTGGATGTGAGGGTTGAGGACAAGAGCTCCAATTTTTAAGATTTTTGCCTGGTAACCTTCGATGTCCTTAGCTTTTCCATTTGCGAGACACTTAACCCCAAAATCGATGTCTTCTAATGTGAAAACTTCTTCTGTTGTGAGCAGGGTTTCAAAGTTATCTATGCCATTAGGGGATTCATAAAGCTTTTTAATATAGGAATTCCATTTGTGTAAAGAAATTCTATAATTTTCTTTAGTTTTTTAAGTTAGAATCTGCCTCCAAAATTTCTTAGGAACCACCTTAGAGAGGTGTAAAATATTTTCTTGTCTTTTATGAATATACTGCATTTTTTTCCTTTTAGTTAGAGCTTTGTATATTTTTATCTTGTCAGTTTTAAGAGACTCATCAAGAGCTTCTTTAATTTATTCCCTCGCACTTTTACAATCTTTATCATACCAAGGGTTGGTTTTGTTATTTCTTTTATTACTTGAAACTTCAATTGAGAATTTGTTAATAGAATAAGAGAGGGTTGTGGTAAAATTATGATAAAGGTCTTCTATGTTGTCTATACTTGATAAGGGAAGTAAATTATTTTTTAATTCATTTAGAAAAAGATCATTTTTATTTCTATCAAAGATCAATTTTTTTAGCTGTGAGGATTATCTTCTACAAGATCTTTATGCATTACAAAATTGAGAGTTACAATTAAAGGTCTATGATCTGAGTCAGGCTCGTGGTCGTTTAAGATGTCAAAATTTATTATTTCGTTGTATAAAGGGATATTGGAAATAACATAGTCCACCACGCTACTACCAAGCCCATGGATACAATTCATCTGATTAGAATTGGGCCACTTCTTTAGACCGTTGCAAATTATGAGATCTTGAGCACTACAAAGCTTGACTAACTCAAACCCAAACAAATAATCCCCTAGATCTTCAAAGCTTCTTTTGTACCTTCCAGCTAGAGTAAGGTCTTCGTCTAACCAAAGAGGATTAGGGTTGGAATGATTGCTTAGAAGAATAGCTTGGTTGCTTGAAGTTCAAGCATTAAATTCACCCATTAAGAGGATATTTCCTTCATTCCTTAGGCTAGAAATATCATTCTCTAAACCATTGTAACGACAATTCTTATCCAAATTGCTTTTCTTGTAGAAGTTAGAATTAATAGGGGCAAAATAGCAGATTGCTATGTAGGTTTTTTTATCATTAATGTCTGTAATCTCTATCCAAATATATTGGTTGTAAGGGTTTTTTTATAAATCCTAGCATGGGGAGAGATGTTCTTCCTAATGTAACAAGCTATACCCCCAATGCCTCTACAGTAGGATCGCTTTTTCTAGATTGACCATAGTACAAAACCATCTATGTTAGGGACCTTAGATTCTTCGTGCTCCCAAGTTTCAACTAACAAAATAATATCAACTTCATTCGAGATCCAACTTAGCTTGGGGCCTTTGTTCCATGGAAATCCCTGACAATTCCAAGCAAGAATCTGGAGCATGTTGAATTGTTATTTATTACTATCTTTTTTGTTTCTATCTCGGATAACTACTTTTCTATTTTTTATTATTTCCCATTTTCCTTCTTTCCTAGCTTATTTTACCTTTTGAACCTCCTTTCTTAATTCTACTTGATCTTCTCAAATGAAATCTTCATTTATAAATATTCATGTTCAAGTTTAGACTTACGATTTACTAAGTATGTCATACTTATTGTTAGTAGAGCTCACCTTTATCCGGATCAACCTTCTTTTATTCTCAATTAATTTCCCCAACCTTGTTGCTTCTTTGAGACATGTTGTTTCAATTTGTAATCTATTATGTAATTATGTCTAGACTATGGCTAATGTATCCTCGTCTACCTCCTCATTCACACCGAATATTACAAGGTTCAAAGCCCTTTTGTTACGCTCATGGTCTAATTTATCATTTTTTTCATTTCATCTTTAATGGGTTTGATATCTAATTTACCTTCCACACTATTTAGGGTGAGATTGTTATTAACTTTTTCTTCTAGTACTTTAATCATGTCCTTCATTTTAAGATTTTCTAAAGGATCATCATCTCCTTGTTGGGATGTTTGGATATTATCTTGGCTTTGTTTTTATATTACCTGTAATCTAATCCCCATTGTCTCCATTTTATTCTCTAATATTTTTATTTTATTTTCTATTTGTTTTTGGATCTTGTCTTCAAAAGATGTAAATTTCTTTTCCAATATGTCTTCTAACTCTGTTTGGAGCTTAGCTTCTCTTTTTCCCTACGTTTCTCTAATGACTCTATATATGCATAAAAGCTCTGTAGAGTTACTATGCTAGGTCTACCTTTGACAGTCTTTGGTAAATGCAGTGAATTATTCATGCTTGCAAACAAAAAGAAATATATGAGCAGCAGATATGTATTAGAAAAAGAGGAACGTGTGCACCTGATATAACGGTTTAAGATTGCCTTCAGATTGGCCCAGGGAGGTCACCCATAGAGATCAATGCCAGAGAGAGGTTACTCAGTCCTTCAGTGGATTAGCATTAACCTTATATTTCCCCTTCACAACTGCATGCAATAGATTCACGGGATCGATAGTCACAAATCGAGTAATGAATAATCAACACCAGATCCCTAGTTATGAATCGCAGATCAAATATAGATATCACGTCGCAACAGCATGCAATAGATCAGATCGCTTTTAGATGTTGGTCGTCACCCACAGAGAGAGATCAATCGTAGAGGGAGGTGAATCAATAAAATCACCCGCAAAATCATATCACACCCGCAATAAGATGAGAAGTAAAATTAAAATAAAATAAAAAAACTCAGGCGAACAATGCATGCAACAGCTTGCATTCAGCGGATCTGCGTTAAACCCTTCAGTGGATCGGCGCTGCCCCTTCATATCGTATGCAATAGATTCACCTGGTCGTCAAAACCCCATCAACGCATGCAGCTTTCCTTCAGAAGGGAGATCACCCACAGAGACCAATCACAGATTAAAGATGCTTTCATATGTTGGCCGTCACCCATAGAGATCAATATTAGAGGGGTTGTCTAGCAATGTTCAGTAGCATAGATCTCAGAGATCTGTATCAAGAACCCATCCACACACAGAGATAGCATGCAAATATCAAATCGCTTCCAGATCATATCTAGTATGCAGTGATCAAATCCCTAGATCAATCGCTTTCAAATTCAAAACCAGGTGATCACCATTGAATCATACACTAAGATAGCATGCAGAAATCAAATCGCTTTCAGATCATATCGCTTTGATCAAATCGCTTCCGTGGTTTTGCGGGATCTGTAGTAGAGCGAGTAATCCACTTCACAATTAATCAAGCACCAGAACGCAAGATTTTAGAGAGCTCATAGCCAGACCAAATTGTTGGCTTCTCATGCACCGATCGAAATGTTTTTGTAGCAGGTGGTGAGTAATCCAATCGCTTTCTCAGGTCTGAGAGAAAAGGGAGACCTTGAATGAAGCTGGTAGGGAAGGATCTATACTCCCACGAAAAGAAAGGCAGAGCTCTCTTCTAAACAAATGCTATCTAAGAACAATGATAATTATAAAAATATAAACAATTGAAAAATATAATTAAAATGAAATGACAAACACACAAAAGATATGAAAATAGTTAAGGTTTCACTTATCAAGTTATCAAGGTTGTTGAACATTATGAATCCAATAATTGTACATTTATATACAATAATACCATTATTCAATCACACCGTTATAAACATATTATCAATATTTATATCCACATTATATATTGTATTCATATTTATTAATATATTAAGTTTTTAAAATAAAATTTTGTTCCATTAATCATTTCAAATTTTGTGTTCTGAAAGCGTTGATTTAACCGAAGTCAAAGGCCAATAGGTTGGGACTTTGTATAGTTTTTAAATTTAATGTTATGTATTTTTAGATGAAGGATGTTTTAATTATAAAAAGTAATATTCGAAGTAAAGTGAACTATGGTGTTGGATCATTCTTAAAATATTATAGGTTAAAAGAATTTGTCATTTTTTATGTTATTAATTCATAAAATATATGATAATTTAAGAATGTATTTTTAAAGATTTTTTAACACAAATAAAATTTTAAAACAAATTAAATGTTTTTTTATCTTTATTCAAATTTAATAATTAAAATTAATTTCAATAAATATTTAAATAAAAATATCTTAAATTATATCGGTTGTTAGGCTGGGGACATGTTGGATGGATCTAGGGTTTGTTATTTGGGTAGGGTTTTGTAGAAAATCCTTTGGGTAAAGGACCTCTTCATCCTAGAGGTGGTACTCATTGTAATATAGGGAATAAATGTAAATTATTATTCTTTGAATAGTTTATTTTTAAAATATTTTGACAAGAAAGTCAAAATGAATGTAATGAATTATTTTTATTTAATAATTAAAAATGCTAAGAGAAATCAGAACTTAAGTAGTTTTTGAAAGAGTGTTTGTTGACCCACAAGGAGAAAAGAGAAGTTGTGAAAGCTACTAAGTAAGAACTCAAGTGATGCAAGAGGCATCTTCCCCAAAATCAAGCCAAGACTCCTTGTGGAGTGCTAAAGAGTGGGAGGCTCATAAATAACCAAGTCCTAGGAAAAATACTATATAATTTAGCATGTCCATCAAGCAAGCAGGAGGCTAGCGATGGATGGGGAATTGATTTGTTAATGCAAGAGATGGTGAATTGATCGTATGTTTCCCTTATGGTTCAACAAACTAGCTCGGGGGTCCTGGAGCAAGTAAGACTTGGCTACTCTAGGAGTTGGTTGGGAGGAACGACAGCTTTAGTTCTGTTTTCCTAATAGTTGTGTCAGGCTCCCTCTTATATTTCTTATATGTTTAAAGCATTGATACATTTTAGACTGAGTATAGACATGAATCGTAATTACATTCTTATATTTATATTATGCATACATTCCTAACTTTTTCCTATTTCATATTATGATAAATTGTTCCTTGTTAGTAGAGGAATCTTAGATTTAATATCTTAGTATATTTCAATGGAACTTTGTTTGGGCTTTCATGCCCAAATTAGAGTTCTGAATTAGAGTGGATGTAATGTTAGCCTAAATAGGAAATCAGAATGGAAAAAGTATAGATCTTGTTAAATATTTTAAATTATGTTTTTATATGTGCTCTTAAAATATTTTAAATGTATTTTTGTTCAACTAATCATTCCCCTAGGAGCCCATGTTTTCATACAGATCTCACCTCTGTTTTTTAAAGTGTATTAACTTTAAAAATTATTCCTAATTAAAAACTCTGCTTCCAGATTACCTATAGCTCTGGCCAGATTCCTTTAATGTAAGCTTAACTATGACATTACAGAAAGATATTCAAAATACATAAATAGTAAACGAAAGGAGTACAGACATCCGCGTAGAATTCTATAGGGTATACAAAGTAGAGCCAAGAGGCTTTTCTTCCAAACCAAATCTCTAAATTGCATAAATCTATTCTAAGTGTGTAGAGTCGAGTCGAAAGGATTTTCCATCCAAATCAACACCTAAATCACATATCTAGGTTGGAAAATTGGCGCAACAACAATCATTATTCCTCTACAAATAAACAATAAATGTCTAGGAATTGATCCGAGTAATAAGTCAAACAACGAATTGACCTATTGAATTACGGAGTAAAATCATATTAGCCATTAAACTTAAAACACACAGTCCCTAATCAAGAACTTACCACAACCCTTGATATAGGGCTTTCTCCAATAGACTCTTCACACAATCGAATCACAAAAATACATTCAGCATTCGATTCTCAATCAACAATTTTCCAACTAATAAACAATGTGTGGTTGTAATCCCATTAAAATGGCATCCACCATTTAAAGAATCAACGACATATACATCTGAGTGGATAGTATGACAATGAAAATAAAAAGAGAGGCTGTGAAGCCATTTCTGCTAGCCAGTACATACCCATAAGGGTTTCATAACACGTTTTCAACTTATCTTCACAATAGTGGTGTAAGCCCTATTCTTATGCGGTCTGCGAAACCAATGAAGAACCACCGTAACAAACTTATTAATAAAACCTTACCATTTGGCTATCGATGGAACCATTGATGCAGACCGAGTACAACCACCCCCATGAAACACATGCATATCAATCAAACTAAGAAATGTTAGTATGCTTGCTAAGTAAATACTGCATTTGTCAATTTAAACAGAGTAGGGGAAAAATTCCTCACCTTTGAAAACGAAGAAGGAGTCCTAAGAGGAGATGACCATATCACCACTCTCGTTGGCCAAGTTCACAACCTGCATTTCACACTATACGCAGTTAAAACTATATATATTTTGAAATGTATAAACGACCAGGGTTAGTTAAGGAAAATCGTGACAAGGTAACCCTTACCTGGACAAACAAAGCACGACTTGAAGCTTAAATCTTTGTTTTCCTTTGAAGTGTCTCTAGTCACTAGCACAGTAAAGGAAGAGAGTTGAAGTCTCATTTTCAAAACAATTTTAATAGTCATGAAACCTTCATTTGAAACTTACCTGAAAATGAATGCAGAGAGGGCCAGAGGTTGGCTCCTCCTAGATGCCCTTATTTCTCCTCTTCCTACATAACGATAGAGAAAACCCGATTCATATTTTTCCATAGGCCATTAATCTAAAAACAAGATTTAAATAAAAAACAAACTGGGAAGGTACTCATTACCTTGTTGAAGGCGTGAAGGCTCGAAGAGAGACCTGTCCCTTGTCTAAACGCGAGGAACCAGAAAGGTCAAGGTCATAATGGCGGCCATATCACTGATCAAAAACTTCAATTAAACCTCGTAAGCAAGCGAATAAATTGTATTAACCGACTATGTAAAGGATTGGGAAAAAGTGTGCAACGCATCCATGAATGGCTAAGCTCTCTGCCATCAACCAGTTACATGCCCAAAACTAATGTGAAAATGAAACTCTCAAACAGAGTAAACACCACATTAAAACCCTTGTTGAGATCCCTCTCGATACCCATTGCATGCAGTAAAACTTGCCATTAATGCACCTGGTTGCGCTGTCAACTCGCAGCCATAGCAAAGTTAATTGCTCCATAGCCAAAAACTTATGCGTTGGCACCCTTAGACGTCCCTTCAAATATTTTGACATAACGATGTTTTAAAACATCAATGCATAATGTGCCAAGTTCGTGGGTAGCGTGACGACTATGGTGTTTATCACCATAGTCCCCAAAACATTACAAACCTTAAACAAAACACTTAACCAAAGCTTGCGCTAGGTATCTCATACTTAAACCTTTATTATAAATTTAGTTACCCTTTCCAACTCATAGTGGAGGGTAGTGCTAGGACTAAGCCATAGTTTTCCTTGGTCTTGAAAGTCATTTTCCATACATCAGTGGACTCGATCAGAATTAGATGATATCCTGACTTAAGGTCAAGCTTCATAAAGAACTTGGCACCTTTCAGACTGTCGATAAGTTCATCTATCCATGGAAGAGGATACATGTTCTTTACTGAAATCTTGTTGAGAGCCGATAGTCAGTGCACATGCGCCAAGTATTGTCTTCCTTTGGAACTAGGACGACTAGACTTCCACAAGGAAAGGAGCTGGGGCAAATGTGACCTTTGTTGATAAAATCCTGGATTTATCTGTGAATCCCTTCATTCTTGAGAATCGATCTTTTGTAAACAGATGCATTAGGTAATGAAGAACCAGGAACAACTTCAATGGAATGTTTTACCTGACAATGCAGAGGTACTCCATCTGGTTCTTGGAATACGTTTCGATATTTGTCAAGAATATGGTCGATTTGTTATTGTTGTCAGAGATGCATTGATCGGTGAGTTGACTCGTTGTTGCAATATTCTTGGAATTCTGAGGTTTTATCATAATCAATGTGAACTTTTGAGCATGGTTGATAAGATTCTTTGTTTTTTTGGCAGATATCATAGCAACCGTAGATGTGGGTTGTATCTTTGGTATTTCATACCATTCATTCCGAATTTGACAATCACCTTCTATGGTCATGACTGATATGTACCATGTCAATCCAATAGGTAAGGTTTTTCGAACAGGGCATCGGCTACAGAAAGCGGTGCCACGTCACAAAGTACTTCATCTTCAAAAGGCTTGATAAAGTAGGCGAGTCTGCATTGGCGAGTGATCCTTGGGTCATGTCCATCCTTCATCCAACCGATATTATAAGGTTGAGGATGTGGAGTGGTGACAAGACCTAATTTCTTCATAAGATCTTCAGAGACGAAGTTCTTCTGGCTACAATTATCCACAATCAGTTGTAATGGATTTTTCTGAACCCATATCGATGTATGGAACAGACGTTCTCGTTCCTCCTCATCGACGATAGTAGGTGGTCGAAGCCAAGAGGGTCGATGCTTTTGGGTCAGATTCTACCATGGTTTTGTCGGATAAGTTGGAGGTCACCAATTTTTCTAAAAATGTCTTCTGAGCTTTACATTCTCACATATCATGCCAGGATAAATCGTTATAATCACACCATTTACCGGTAGGAAGCTATTTGTTGCGATCCTTATTATCTTCAGGTGGGTGCAAGCTAATGAGGGCCACTTTTGGAACCTTAGATGCAATAGAAAATGGAAAAAGCATCCATCCCTCAACTTAATTGTATTTTTTGAGATACTTACACAAAAAAATTTGCTTTGAGTAAGAAATATTAAGTGTAGGAAATTGAATCATGTTTCCAAATATATAAGTTCTTTGTATTGAGAATTTTTATAACTATGTCAAGTTTTAATTTTTTCTAACAGCCACTTTTTATTTTTTAGGAAAATGATAAGGTATATGTTTTTGTGGGTGCAACCTTTGAGAGCCTAAATGATGGTTTCGGGATACAAAAATGTGTAGGCATGTAGATAACTTATAGCACTAGTGCAGCGCTATTTTTTGAAAATAAAATTAGTAATTTTTTATTTTTTTATAATTATCTAAGTGATCATTCTTCGAAATGGTACGTCTTTTGTGGGTGCAACCTTTGAAGGTCTTAATGAAATAATCATGAAATGGGTTTTTTATAGAATGTAGAGGTCAGTGTCTACTAGTGCGCCATATAATTTCTTTTTAATACGATTAAGAATTGAAAAGTTTATGGAAAAAACACTAACAATAAGTTTTTTGAGTTAAGGAGTTAGGACACAATAGAAATTAAAAAAAATAGGAAAATATAATATTTTTTAATAAAAATTACATATTTAGAATCTGCAGAAAAAATACTATTTATGTTTAATATTTTGTAAAAAATGATTGTGTGTAGCATACTGTAACAAGTGCGTAAAAACAACTTCTTCAGAAACTGGAAGAAAGAACCAATTAGCTATGGTAACTTATCATATTCCATAGCACAGGTTTGGTATTACCGAAGCAAACTCCAAACCATACACATAGGACTATTGGTGACATGCGAGTAAGTGAATTAGCATGTTTGAATTCAAATCACATTTCACGTCCTTATAGAATTGGAAAACGCATGCGCATTATAGAACTACAAAATGTGCACGCATTATAGAACTACAAAACACATGTGCGTTATGTAGTTCTATAACACGTGCGTGTTCTGTAGAGCAAAAAATCTAGCACTATATGCAATACATCAAATTTATGGTTAATTGTTTAGAGGGGGTGTGGAGTGGTCAAGGGCCTAGGAGGATGTTGGAAGTTCAAGTGGGGATGGTTAATAGCTGAGAGGGGGTGGGGAAGGGTCAAGGGCCTAGGAGGATGTTGTAAGTTTGAGTGAGTATGGTTAATAGTTGAGAGGGGGTGGGGAAGAGTTAAGGTCCTAGGAGGAGGTTGTAAATTCAAGTGGAGAAATATGAATGGAATGGGACCATTATGGGTTACAAGGGTAAAGGGGACTAGGGACTAAGAGCATTATTCGGAGGAGAAGTGGTGTTGAATACGTATAGAGTTAGAAGCAGTATGCGATACTTGAGTGACAAAGGGGGATAAGGTGGAGGGGACGAAGTGGGTGATGGTTTGATGAGAGAGAGGATTGGTGAATGGAAAGGTGTATATGGATTATTCAAGGAGGAATAGGATGTGTTGGAGGAGAGAAGAGAAGGAGGGGAAAGTTGAAGAGATGTGAATGAGATGTGATAAAACATAGAATAGGAGTCATAATGAGGTAGGGGGTTGTGGAGAAGGGATAAGTTGAAAACATAGAGGAAGGGAGTGTAAGAGAGAGAGAGAGAGAGAATAAGATAAAGAGGGAGGAGGGGCAATGAGGGAGGGATGAGGGAGGGATAGAAGGTGTGTGTGTGTGTGTGTGTGTGAGGGGGGGGGTGTATACACAAGGAGAGAAAGTGGGCAGGTACACATGTGTATAGGGATATATATATATATATATATATATAGAGAGAGAGAGAGAGAGAGAGAGAGAGAGAGAGAGAGATGGTGTCAAAGACAAAGGGTGGAGGGTTTATCAATGGAGAGAGAGGGAGGTTGTGAAAGAGAGAAACATGGAGAGGGAGGGTGAAAAAAGATAGGAATGGAGGGATACAATTTGAGAGAGAGAGAGAGAGAGTGGATATGGTAGAGGGATAATGGCATGGAGTGTTGGTAATTAACGAACAAGGGAGGGAGGTAAATAGAAGGTGGAGAGAGAGGGAGAGACAAAGGGAGTTTGTGAGAGAGGGGGACACACACACAGATTATGTGGGATATAAGAGGATGGGTGAGTGACAAAGGAAGAGGGGGATCGGTGATAAATAGAGAGAGAGTGATGGAGGGAAGGATAGTGAGGGAGGTATAGAGAAGGTGAAGAGAGGTTATGAGATATGGGAAGTGAGGGAGGGACATACACACACATAGAGATATAGAGAGAGAGAGGAGCAACACACACACACACAGATTGTGTGGGATGGAGGGAGGGAAGGGTGAGTGACAAAGAGAGAGGGGGCTAGGGTGAATGATAGAGAGAGAAATATGGAGGCACTACTACATTTCGACCAAAAATCCGACGGCCGTCATGTTGGATTTTCGACACTTTCCTGTCGTATGTACGACACTTTGATTTTTTTTTAAGCGTCAGAAACTTGTCGTCGGTTATCCGACACCTATGTAACCGTCGGTTAAGCGACACCTAAGTAACTGTTGGTTAAATGTCAAGCGTCGGTTAAGCGACAGAATATCTTCGACGGTAGTGAAATTTTTTTGAGAAAATAATCTTCAGGTCGTCAGTAAAGCGACAGCATGGCCGTCGGATAAGCGACGGATATCATTGGTAAATGTCGGATAAGCGACAGCTAGAGGCGTCAGATAAGCGACGGATAACATGGGTAAGCGTCGGATAAGAGACAGCTAGAGGCGTCGCTTAAGCGACGGAAATCATTGGTAAGCATCGGATAAGTGACAGCTAGAGGCGTCGCTTAAGCGACGGCAGTGATTTTTTTTTTTTTTAAATATTTACATAGTTACGTAGCATATAATCCAAAGTTTCATCTTTGATTTACAGTCTCCTCTTTGCAATAATGCCCTTGGAAAAATAGTATTAACAGTTTTTACAAATTTGGGTTCTCGAACCCACAGAAGCTATGTACTCTACAATCCTGGTGGGGGTGATGCCATTTCTCTGCTTGCCAATCGGTAACAAAGTGTGTAATGTTTATAAAATAAAATGAAAAAATAGGGATTATTTTTCGAATTACCATAATGTTACAAATAACTGAGGTTTTTGTTTCACTTATTATATTAAAACAACTCTAAACAATCTAGGATATCTCAATGTTTCTAGTGCAAAAACATTGAGGTTTGCACTTCCAAGTTTTATGATCCCTCTAGGTGTGCTAGTTTTATATGGGGTGCTCTTTGTATGCCTTTTCCACAAAGATTGACAGTTTGAGAGGCTGTTTCTATTAAGAAAATGCTTGTTGGTAGAGAATTAGGTTCTATACTACTTGTGAGTTATTGCAGAGGAGGGGGGGTTTGTGTTAGTGCAATTGTAGAGCACCAGGATTTGACTTCTTGCAGGACTGCGGATATGGAGTTACTTTTTGTGTCTACAATTGCAAAGAATTATTATGTTCTTTCTGTGTGTATGCTTTTCCAGGTATAGGATATTAGGGCATGTACTTATAGTTATATCTCTTCTTGTGCAATTATAGGTAATTTACAAGAATTTTGGACAATAATGGAACCTGGAGAGGAGCAGTTAGATATTGAGGATGATGATTTTGGAGGAGTTGAGCAGAATAGCATTTTTCAGACAGATCAGACAGTTGATGCAACCTGGGCTGATGATGATGAATGTGATGATCTTTACAATGATTTAAACGTGAGTTTTATCCAGGCACCTGTGATTGCCTACCACAGCACTAAGCAGGAACATGTTGGAAATGTAAGGGGCCAGCAAAAACTTCAATATGAAATTGAGCAGACTAAGGGACCAATACCAGGGGAAGGTAGAATTGGTGGGCCTTTACATGATGAAGTTAATAAATTTGAGCAAGGAGGGATCAGTGGGAATATTACTGAATTTTCTATCCAGTCTCGTCCTAAAAGGGACCATTGGAATGATGACGCTGTAAAACAGAACAGAGGAGGAATGGAAAAGGAGCTGAGATTTGGGCATCCTGGGCCTACTTCTTCAACAACTTCATTTACATCAAATGGTAATACGGCTCCAAAAAATTGTACAATGTATGAGGATGATGAATCATATATGCAGCAGGGTTCCCAAGGCACAAATCAGTATGATAAAAGGCAATCATTTCCTGGATCCAGACTTGTTGCTTCTCCATTGGAAGATAGGGGTAGTCTAGTAAGCACAGAAGCAGTAGAATCAAATATGGAAGTACCTGAAGTATTCCAAGGTCATGCTAGAAATGCAACTATAAGATTTAGAGAGTTTGCAGCATCAGGCAAAGCAGGTGGATTGAATGTTGGTGGTGGATCATTAAAATCAGGAGGAAACAATTTTGGTGCTTCTTCTGGACAGGGCAGTACATCATATCCTGCTGTCTCTTCCAACAAAATAGGTCCAGCTTCGTCTCCTGCTGCCTCCAGTTCCAACGAAAAAGGTCCTTCAACTGCGTGCACAGGTCAACAAGATAATTCATTTTTGCATTCAGGCGTAGACCGAGGAACAGTGCTGTTTGTGGGAGAGCTGTACTAGTGGACAACAGATGCAGACCTTGAAACTGCATTGTCAGAGTATGGGAAAGTGAAAGATATAAAATTCTCTGAGGAAAAAGCAAGCGGTAAATCAAAAGGATATTGCCAGGTTTAGTTCTATGATCACACTGCTGCTTATAACTGCAAAGCTGGAATGCATGGTCGCTTGTTCAATGGGCGTCCATGTGTGATAGCATTTTCTTCTCTTGTTAATTTGGGGAAGTTCAGTTCTGCACAGATAAACAAAACTCATACACGTCATCAGCAACCATCAAAAACTCAAACACAGAATCAAAGGAGAAAGATGAATGATGGAGGTAGTGGCTTTTATCAAAGTGGAGAATGTAGATGGAACTACGGCAATATGGATTCAGGTAGGAATGGATATGCACAAGGCATGGTTGGTAGGGGATGGGGTTATCAAGGAAGAGGAAGAGGAAGATACATGGGCATGAACACCATGGGGAGAGGAGGAATGGATAGTGGTGGAGGTCCATATGGACAGGGCCAACAAGGTTTGATGGGAGGTACATCTACAGGGACAATAGCTCCTCATGGACTGATGGCTCAAGGATTTAATCCACTATTTGGGCCTCATATGGCAAGAGGAGGTGGTGTCTATGGAGGATATGGTCATGGAAATCAATTTCCTGGAATGATTAGACCTTTTCATGCTGTTGGAGCAGGTCTTCCTGGGGTAGCTCCTCATGTCAATCCTTCTTTTTGGGGCCAGGGTATAACAACTAGCGAAGTGGGAATGCTTCCCACTGGTGTTATGGGAGAGAATCATTCTGCAATGCAGATGGATGGAAGCATTGGTAGATGGGTGGGGCAAGATCAAAATAGGAAAATGACTGACTATGAAGAAAATGCAAAATTGGACTATGGCGATGGTAATGTGAAACATGAAAGGGGTAGGTCAACTGGCAAAAGGGATAGAGAAAGTATCTCCAAAGAAGATGCAAGATTGGACCATGGGTATGGTGGTGTGAAACATGAAAGGGTCAGGTCAACTGGCAAAAGGGCTCAGGAAAGTATCTACAAAGAAGATGAAAGACTATATGGTGATGTGAAACATGAAAGGGGCAGGTCAACTGAGAAAAACTGAACTTGGGCTTTGGTTTGTTGGAGAGAAGATTTAAAAACAGGAGCAGGCTATTTAGAATCATGGGTATATCATGTGGTACAAAGTGTTGAAATTGAATACTTCATAAGTTTTAGCAGAATTCTGCGCCATAATGTTCATTTTAGCCATACAGGGGAGCTATCACAGCTGGCAAATATCATTCTAGATATACTCTCTCAGCTTCAAACATCATACAAAGACCATAAAGTTTGACAGGCTATTTTGACAGGTCATTATTTCTGCTACACTTGCGATCTGACTGTTTCTAAAGGGTGTTGTTCTATTTGTGCCAGGGTGTGCCATATGGGTCACAGAGTTGTTTACTCTTGTTTAAGCCATTTCTTTTGTGATTGTGGTTGTTTACTCTCGTTTAAGCAGTAACTTCCCAGAGCCACTTCACAAGCTTTATTCGAGTCGTCAGAGAGTAAACAACATGTCCCTTGTTTATGCATGGAGGAATACATGAACAAGAGGATCATAGCAGTGAGATTACTACAGCACAATATGACAAACTATAAACTCGAATGATTGAACAATCCCTAAAGTAAAAAAAAACATGTTAAGAATCTTATTATCAAATAAATGTCTTAAAGCATGAAAGGATGAATTGAGTTTATCCATGCATTCAATCTAGTATCTTTAGTTCATACTCCATTAAGATCCTCTATATACTAAATGCTATCAAGTTGGATAGTTGTGTAGAGCTGTGACTGCTAATTACTGATCACAAACTAGAACCACAATTAGTTTAGGTCTGGAACAATGATTAAAGTTGAGAACGAAAAGAGAAACTGCCAGACGGCATAACAAACTGTCAATGTATTTACTTCTATCAGGGAAAGGTGAGTAGTTAATCATAATGACAATGCACAAGTATGAACAGAAAGAGCAAAAGATGAAAATGATTACAATCTTTGTGGCTAACTCCTATTCTGTTTAAATAAGTAAATAGTTTGTAACTCATCTTTTAATACAAAAGTATCAGCTTCACAGTTGGACAAGCTTAAACCACAATGAAAAAATCCAACGGTAGATCACCCTTTCCAAACACAAGCCTCTTTGCAGACTCTTGAATCGTACCCCAAGCAAGCCCTGCTCCTAGTCCTGCAAACCTGCAAAAGAACTATGCTAAAAGGTTTCAAAGCAATAAGAATTATAATACTGATTTGAAGCAATTTTCAATAAATGCCAAATATGAAGTAAAATTGTTGCATATAGAGAGTTGAGAGCAAAGAGCGTATACATACTTAGATGTGCTTTTTACCCAGAAATATGATTTTGTTTAGAAAAATCAGAAGGACCAACATTTTGTTTTAAAGGTAGATTCCTTGAAAGTTGAAATACATAAAAAGGTCATTCCGTATCCTAAATCATAAAGAACCTGACCTACGAATTGGCCACATTTCCCAAAATTATAATTCCCCACATGGTAGACAGGTCACAGAACAGTAAGGTTCATGTTATGACGTAACATTCTCAGGACAACAAGCAATGGTTTTCTATCACCAGTTGAAGCATGATGATTTTAAAAGAGAACAAATAATAGCCATATCTGAATTGAGCAATGTGTTTGATGGTAGCAAAGTGCCAGAAGGGTCAGCATTTGGTGGTATTGGTGTTGACAACTTGTGCAACAATCAGTCGGGTATTTCCTTGAACAGCAAAAAATCTACTGCAAACATGCTCAATGTTGTAAGGCACAAGGTAATGGCTGAATTGAAGTCCCTATAAATTGAACTATGTCTTGATGAGGGGGGTGAAACTTGCCAGGAAAAGCTTACACTGCATGCTCAAATCGAGAACATGAATGTTAAGTAAGTTACCTGACCAATATTGTTGTCCAGTAAGTTTTTTCATTCAAAAGTTTTGTGTTGCCCAAATTGTTGACCACATAGCATGTCAATTCATTGCTAGCTTGTTTACTGATCTTGTTGCATATATTTGGCTTGATTGCAGATCTGTCCAAGGGGCATGTGGGCGCAAGTTAGGGATTGGTATGGAAACAATAAATATAGAAGTTCCTAATTTAGTAGGGAGTCCAGCATATAGTATACTATGTACAAACAAAAATTTACCCACTGGGTCGTCTATCATAAGAGCAGATGATAAATTTTCTTCTACGCGGATAAATTCTTTGTGTTACACTGAATTGAAGAGTGAATTAGAAGATAAACTTGTTTGCTTTCTCTGTCAAGATATCCGCCAAACAGACCATGTTACACCGATAATAAAAGTATGCTTGAACAATTTAGAATATCACTGTCATCCAAAGGTGATTGGAACTTTACACAGGTTTTTCTATGATGTCATTTTCCAAGAAAGCATGCCATCTGGGGTCAGAACAGTAGACAATACCCCAGTGGTGGAAGTTGGGGAAGCAGAGACATCTCAGCAATTAGTCACCAATATAAAGTGCCCAAAATTTGACATCTCCAGTATCAGGCTTGATGACTTTTCAAAAAACATGGGTCTTTCATTTGACCAATTTCCCTTTGTCTGCTTTAAGCATGGATTTTCAAAAAACGAAGATCAATCATGCACAATAAATTCAGTAAATGATGAGAAAGATGGACCAGTGTTTGATAAGACTGTGAAGGCAGAAGATGCAGCAGCCTACACAAACCTGTCAGGGGACATCGAACCAAAGAACTTTGGAAATGCAACAGCCATCGATGTCAACACTAGTATTAATGAAAGTGATGCTTCTGATAAATACAAATTTGAGATTGACCTTGAAGTGAACAGTACAGATATTCATTTTCATGACTCTGCTTGTGTTCTGGCTACAGTTGTAATACCCAAATCCAAATCTCTTGTTTTTCTTTTCGAGGACAATTCTTCATGGGATGTGATGGTTTCTTTGGAGGGTGTGAGACTCTTGTCCTTATGGGATTCTGCTACTTTTGGTGAAGTCCTCTGGGGACCCTTATTTCATGGTCCATGCCCAATTGTGAATATACGTTTCACGAAGAAAGAGCAAATTAATGGATATTCAGAGCTTGAAATGAGTCTGAGCATCCAACATATATGCTGCATTTTACCGAGTGATTTTTTAGCTATTGTGATTGGTTATTTTGGATATTCTCACTAGGAGCAATACTTACAAACAGAGTTGGACCTATTGAAGAACAAAGAAAAATTGACTTCTGAGGACACAAGTTCTCAGTTCCACTGTAAAGTGGAAGTGATT